>JBBBDQ010028533.1:490000-535000 GCA_037127315.1 Ascarosepion bandense
GAGGCAAATAAACTGAACATTTTTAAACAGTATGCGGCTTAACCCTAAAAAAATTATTGATAACATCACGAATAACAGAATCCAAAACGTCCAAAGGATATCCATTTTTAGAAAGTGTCATCTTAATAAAATCCGTTTCACCGCAGAGAAAGGAATCAAAACAGATCTTAAACGCTTAAAGTCAAAGGCTTATTTATTTACGTTTTCGGGGACAAAAATTGTCCCAACCTGTATATAGTCCCCAGAAAGTAGTTTTCCTCAATACAGAAGGCAAAAGCACGTCACCGTTCTTATGGACAAGAACATCTAAAAAGGAAATGCAATAATTAGACTCCTTTTCTACGGTAAACTTAAGTGAAGAATGGACATAGTTTAATGACGTGAGAAATAAGTCAGCTTCACCCTCGTTATTAAAGAGGCAAAAAGTATCATCCCCCATAACGATGATACATAAGAGGACGATCAATTCGAGAGAATAATAAAGCCTCGTAAAAACTGAAAAAAATATTAGCAAGGGAAGAACCCAAAGGTGAACCTATCGCTACACCGTCAATCTGTCCATAAATAATATTATTAAAACTAAATTCGACAGATGAAGTGGCAAACTTCAAAAGATCAACAAATACACTTTCAGGAAAATCCGGAGGAGACAACGAGGAACGATATAAAATATCACAACACATCTCAATTGTTTCGGACAAAGGGACCTATGTGAAAAGAACACATGAACCCACTACTGGAGGAGAACTTACGTATAGATTGCACAAAGGAAAAGGAATCTTTAATACAATAAGTAATATAGCGCAACAACACAGGTTGTAGCACAGTCGAGAGCCAACTAGCGACCTTATACCGGGAGGATCCAATCATAGACAGGATAGGTCGTAATGGGGCACCACACTTATGAACTTTCGGTACCCCATACAAACAGGGACGAATAGACCCAGTTAGCCTAATCAACTTAAAAATTTTAGAAGAGAGTAAACCACTCTTGACCCACTTTAACAATTGCTTCTGAAACTTTGCTTCAGTAAAAAAAAGTGCAATCATGGGTCTCAACTGGACCTCATATTAAAAATTTAGTTGTATCATTAAGTATATTGTCCATCTTGGATACATAATCAGAATAGTCCAGTAGCACCACACCAGCACCTTTATCAGGTCTAGTAATAACCAGGTAGACTTATTCATTAAACTTTTAACCCAGCGGTGCAGTACTCCCCATTTGGATTCAGAAAAAATAACTGAAGAGCCAGCAAAAGAATGGGCATTATAATTAAGCTTAGATTTAAGGTCACTAAGAGACTCAGCAGAGCGAAGGGTAAGTCTACAAACTTGTGCAAATAAAACCTCGAACTAAGCAAAAATTTTCTCACCGTTCGGCATTGAAAAAGGAATACAAAATTGCAAACCACGAGCAAGAATATGTGTCTCTGAGAAGGCTCATATGAAGAATAATTAAATATAATTCCTTCTCCAGCAGGTTCATCACTGCACCCAAACTGCTTATATACCAAATAATTTAATTCAGTTATATATATATAGTTCACGTCTAATAAACACTTAACACTATCTTGAATAATGCACACACACACACACACACACACACACACACACACACACACACACACACCCTCAAACACACACACACACATATGGAAATAGAAACAAGTCTGGTCATTTGGACAGATTTTCGTAAGTAGGTCACATCATGAGTTTTTTGTACTGCCACAAACATACACACACGCAGATCCAACCACATACATACACACATACAAACACACACACACACACACATATATATATGTGTGTGTGTTAAAAATTGAATCTGACATAATTATTAAATAAGGAAGAACTAGGAAAATCTTTATGTATTATTGGATGAATAATTTCTAAATCTACTTCCAGAAAATGGAGAATGTATTTCCCCAAAATACTGTTTTTGTCAGTATCGTTTCATTACAATCCAACAGTTTTCAGTTTTTTGTTTTTTTATTTTGTTTTGTTTTTTGTTTTTATTTTGTTTTGTTTTTTGTTTTTTTTATTTTGTTTTGTTTTGTTTTTTGGTTTTTTTTTGGTTTTTGTTTTTTTTTCAAGACATTTAACTTTGCAAACTTTGTGCTTATCCTTATTCTTTCCCTGGTGCCCCGACTAGATGTATTTACGCGTGCTACTAGATTGACATCAATGTCTCTTTTAACGTCCAAATAGTTCAATGTAACCACATCTTCTACTCTAATAGTTTCTTTTCTCTCATTTCCTGTCAGTGGAACTCACTTCCGCATGCTTAATTTTCTGAGAGCTACAATCTCCGAAAGTTTAATTGCAATGTCAATTGCCATCTTCTATTTCCTTGATTCTTATCTTTTTCTTAATCTTTTTTTGATATCCCCTGTACCTTGTTTTTTTTTCTCTCACTGTAACCCCACTGCACACCAGTGGGAGTCCTGACTTGCTTGACATGAAATGATTATGAAAAAAATAGAATAAGCATGAAAGTTTCATAAATCGATTTTAATTAATAAAATTCTCGCCAAACCGGAGCCTAATTAATACATATTAAGTTAAATATCCAGCACATTAACAGTAAAAATATTTCCATAGGACACTTTGATTTTCTAAAAATTAAGAAAAATTAATAACGGCTAGTAATGAAAGTTGCATTACCGAGTACGTGAAAGTGTATTACGAATCATTTCGATATAAGAATCGTTTTATGAACACCTATTCAAGTTTTCCATAAACAAGAAATAATATTCTGATGAAGTCGATTCTTCCATTCGACGCTCGCATCATTTTTCCTTCTACCGAACTTACATTCCATTTATACTTGGCCCTAGATTTATGTGAGCAAACCATGTGAAAGTGCATTACATTTCCTTATCGTAATCTATAAATGATTGAACCTCTCAGAAAGAAAAGGCAGGTATTTTTCCCGTAAGCAATATTGACCAATGAATATATCAATGATATCTGAGTAAATACTAATTTTGCAGCAGTACAAGTCTTACTTCCAGTTTTATTAAGTGAACTGATGATTTATTGACAGTGATAGAGCTTTGCCAAGATAGGAGAATTTGGAAAAGCCATAAATCATTCTTGTAATCAGTTGAGACGTTATTGAAGGCTTCCTTCACTGGTGCCCCCTACAACACTGGCCACTGGTTCATGAACCCGTTTCTCTCTCCCTTTCGGTCACTCCCTTTCTCCCTCTTCTCCCTCTATATACCTCTCTCTCTCTCACACACACACACTCACATACACTCTCTCTCTCTTTTCAATAACCACTTTCCCTACCAAACCTCGAAAGATAGATGTTGCTCCTTTTTTATGTCCGTACCAGACTTGGTTATTTATTCACTTATTCAAAATTTCTGTGTGGGTAAACAAATGAATTGTAAATCCCAATCGTTTGCTGAACACGCTTTGATATGACTTGACCTTCGGACAGCCTATGCTTCCGCATCTTATAAGGAATTTTCCAGAGATTCTTTACAATTATCCTTATCAGTTGATTGCCCTTCATGCAGCCAAGAGAATTAAATTCAGGAAACGTTCTATGTTCTGGTTAAGTATTGTTAACCCCAGCAAATCTCATTCAAATAAAGTTATGAAGACAAATTTAAAGCATTTTCAAAACCACTAATTTTTAATGACATGATCTTTCAGAACGTAGACGACCATGGTTCTTCACAGAATCCTTTTTTTATTATTATCTGTGAATTGTTCTGAATTCTTCGGAAATATAGTCGGGTGGTTTTTTGTTGTCTTCTCCGCGGTTTTTAATTCAGAGTTTAGCTTCTTTTAGACTGGTTCCACTCTAGTTTATTATTTAACCTATAGCAAGGAAGCAGTAGAGTTAGCCCCATGCCTTTCCAAAGGGCATTAATGCGACGCTAAATGCGACAGACTAACATGGTAATTGAACCCGATTCCTCTTTTTTTACCGACATCTATTATCCCTTAATATTATACAATAACTTCTATAAAATATAAATGCCCTCTGATAAAATAATGTCAACACAGCATCCAAGTAACTATGATATTAGAAATTGCAAGTATACCGATTTTATTATCATTTTTAGTTAAAATATTGATATTGTTCTCTTAATCAAATTATAGCAAATACATTAAAATATTAGAAAATAGAATCATAATGGTAGTAACAGTATGAAGAATTAAAAAACAACTACAACATCACCAGGAATCCCTCAAAATATTTTTGGTGATGCCAACGACCATCACTCGCAGTATTTTAGGATAGACATCAGAAATTCTCAAATTGTCTAATAGCAAGAAAACAATCTTTTTGATATGAAAAAATGTTTTGAGAAGTGATGAATCTGAATTGTGAAAAATGTTTCCTGTTTTACTGTCGTACTGTCCCTAACCAATCAATATATTCGCATAAATCAATATCCTTATTATTTTATATTCCGCAAGATGACTCTCTCTCTTTCTGTCACACACACTCATTTCTCTCTCTCTCTCTCTCTCTCTCTCTCTCACACACACACACACACACACACATACACACACACACACATTCAGTCATTTCCTCAGTCAATGACAGAACTTGGGCCTTCTCCATTGCCTGTAAGATATAAGGGATAATGAACCTGACCCATGTTGAGTTATCCGGTGGAGAAATCGAATTCAAATATGTCATTCACCGAAACTGGTTGCCGACCAAGGATAAAAAGCCGGATCTGCCTGTAACTGATTGGGGAAATGATGGTTTCATGCCTTTCCTAAGGAAATTAAAGATAAGTGAAAAGAAGAAAGTTAAAAATAGCTTGCTGATCGATTCGATTTTACACGCCACTAACCATTACGCTATCCATATATATATATATATATATATATATATATATATATATATATATATAGGGTGTGCCAAAAATACGTTTACAAAATTTGAGCTTTGTTTCTTACACAAAAATAAGGACAAAAGTCAATACAAATTCTTTATTTTTTATTTATTAAGTTGAAAGAAAGTTTATGTTAGACGGCACTGCTTTATAGACTAGGTTACATTTGTCATTCTTGTGCCTTTGTGGCTTGTCAGTCTTCAACGTGTATAGCAGTGAGTTAATTGAGAAGTGTTCCATTTAACAATGGCAGGATATTCATATTGTGGGCAAACAGATATGATTTTACATACTGCCGCACGAATGGTAATGGATGCAAGGTTGCACGGTTGTATCAGATTGCATTTAGAACTTTTGCTGCTGTTTAGCGTCGCCTTGTTGAGAGCGTATCCGTAACACCATAAACTATAAATCGAGGAAGGCCGAGATCCACTAAAAGCACATTCTATAGGCTTTCGGAGATGATCTAGGTTTCAGTGAACGTCAAGTGACCCTAGCATTTCGTACATCTCATAGTACCGCATGGAGGGTACTTCAAGATCAGCTTCTGTATCTTATTTGCAACGTGTGCAGGGTCTTTCTCCCTCTGATCACTCACCACGGAAGAACGATTCATTGTTCGTCACTTCAGTCTTTTTTTTTTTATAGATGAGGCAACATTTGGAAGAGATAGAGTAACAAATTTACACAACCAACATTTCTAGGTGAATCGGAATCCTTATGATACAACACAGGCTAGACACCAACATCAGTTTACGATAAATGAGTAGGCTGCAATTGTAGGTGATTTTCTGGTGGATTCATATGTTCACCCAGAAGGCCTTACAAGAGCTCTCTACAGAGACTTTATTTCGAACACACTTCCAGGCCTGCTAGAGGATGTACCCCTACTAATACGAAGACGTTTGACATTAATAATGCAGATAAACTTCATCAACGTGTCAGGGGGGGGGGCCTGCGAAATCATTCGACAACATGTGGGAGAATTTCAAAGTGTCCACCAGTCAATGATCCGAAGGGTTCATGTATGCGTCGAAGCAAGCGGAAGACATTTTAAACATTTGTTTTGAGTTGTTGTGTTGAGATCCTTTTAGAGATATATTTATTTAAATTAGGGAAATCTAAAAAGATAAAGGAAAATGATAAATTTTTATGTGTTACGGAACTCCAGCCTAAATTGGTTATAAATTTGTCAAACCTTTTTTTGAGTGGCTTCCGTACAATAAAATTACCCACTCATTAGCATAAAAAGAGACACAAAATTAGGTATGTAATTTTTACATAGTAATTTAAGCATTCGACATAATTATAACGAAAACAAAGCCAGAGTTTAGTTTAGGCACTATTCATCATTTTTTGCGACCATTTCGCTCGGTTCTACATTAAAATTTAATTTTTCTCAAATATATTTTTTAAACAAAAGAAGCTTATGTTCATGAAAACCAGAACTAATGTCATCCGAAAAATACGTTTTTATACAAAAGCTTTTTTTTTTCAGTTGAATTTATTGCATTCACTTACGCGACAATACCCTTGATAAAGGTAGTAATCCGTCTCTTCCCTCCAGTTATGGGTTAAATAACAGGAAAGATTGGGTTCTAGAGCCTTGGCTGGCAATCAACCTACTGCAGAAAGTAATGGCAAGTTACTGCGGGATAAGCTTCTGCCCAGTCAGCCATGTCTCTTTCGAGACATGATCACCCAAGCGTGTTTCACGTATAGCGCTTAACTGACTATGGATTTAAACTGATCCTCAAAACCAGGTTAACAGATGGAATTTTTGCACGCGGAATCTCATTGTATCTAATCTCATTTGTAATTTTTGCAAGTTTTTTTTTTTTTTTTTTGCTTTTATGTTTTCGGAGGTTCGAGAAAAATTATTTTAATTTCCCCTTTCACAAAGAGATGTTTGCACTCGACAAGTTCTGCTCCACATTTTTTTTTCCTGTACAGCGGTTTAACACAAATTGTTTGAACATTTTTAAGTGTAGGCTTAAAATGTAATTGATGTTTTTGTGAAGTAGATTATTCCAAACAAATATTTACAATGCTCCGTTTTTTTGCGTTTCCTTGGTATCAAAAAGTGCTTAATATCCGCCTTTCTTTATCAATGTCTTCTTCAATACCTGAGCGTCATCGGATATACAGCTGGAATGAAAGCTGGTGAATGACAACGTAGAGAAAACAAATTTTACGTAACGTATTTCATACCGATAAAGAACTTTTTCGCTTTAGTTTCTAATTGTCCCACATTGTATTAGCTGTGGTTTTGTGAGAAAATGAAATATATTGTATGAACCGGGACGTAAAGTATAACGTTTAAAATGATGGGTCGGATTAAAAATAAACATTCATTAGTTCCTAAAATATTATTTTTTTTTTACGTTTCGGATACGAAAATAAAGTTGCCATATACCATATATATACTCGAGTTTAGTGCAAGTTTTTAACATCAGATTTTACGCAAAAATATAATGTGTCACAATATACACAGGTAACTTTTGAAGAGGTTAAATATAATACATTTTCGTGGACCAGTTTTATTATAGACAGGTAATTTTTTTATAAAGGGGTTAAAATTAAACGCATTTACGGTGAACGTAACCTACCTGATATGACTACATTCTCACGGTACTTTGTCTAACCGCTCCGGTAATACACCACAGCACCCATTTAAACAACCTCAGTTTCTAGTAAAATAAAGCAAAAAACAGTGTACGTGTATAACGTAATTTTTACTTAGAATAAGTTGCATTATCATAACCCGAAGTATGTACCTCAACACGTGGGACACTCAGAAGTATGTACTTGTAATGCTGACAAGAAAGTTATCATTGGAAAGGCAATGCCTCAGCGATGTAAACACTTAAGAAACGAAGATGAACGTAGATTTAAGATTTTTAAAAATCTATTGATTCTACATTGTTGATTTTTAAGTGGCATAGATAATGGATGAGGTTCTGCTCTTCACGTAGCGACAAAAGGGAAGAAACTGATGCTACGTAAGAGGCAGACCCAGGGTAAAAGAGCTACCGTAGTCAGACATGAACGAAAAGTACGGTATCGAAATCTTCGTATCAGTTATGTTACGGTAAGTTTTTTTCTGTCATTTTGTAGTAGCTTTGTGCAAAAAGAATGAAGTCCATTTATTTGCTATAAAATATATCTAAGATGATACTCAGTATTGCAATATTTAACTACAGTAGACCCACTAGTATTGCTCTGAAGCTAGAGTAGTTTTATACACAAGCTATATAAAATATCAAGTTTTTCAGAAAAAATCAGTGGTCGCACCATACATAATGTAGGCTTATATGTGTGTATATACAATATGAACTCTCGAGCGGATATGGGTTTTCGAGATGATCTGAACGAGAAGATGTGCATTCCTTGAAAGGGTAATTAAACCTTGCTCGACTGTGATACTCTCTCAAACTAAGCAGTCTAAAGCAAAAAGGAGTAATCAGCGGTTTCTTTTACAAAGGGAGACACAGATTCAAACCTAGTCGGAGAGCATATTTCTTTATTAAAACACTCGAATGTAAATGTAATCACACCCTTTAAAAAAGAAATAATAAAATGCAAAATGTCTATTCAAACATGTTATAAAATCAAAAGCCCCCCCCCCCAAAGAAACACTTCCTTGTTGCTGTTGTTCCCAGGTCCACCCTGACCCTGGCTGGTAGCGTCTGTTAGGGTCCCAGCTATGGGCAAGCAGTTAACCCTCAAATTTGGGCCAAAACACTATAAGAATTTTCTAAATTTATTTAATCTAAAAATACCAGCAATACATTTTTTTTTAAATATTACACTGCAAAAAAAAAAAAACAATGCCAGCAATACATTTTTTTAATTAATGGCAATATATTTTTGAAAAACGAAAAAAAATGCCAGCAATATATTTTTTTTTTAAATCATCAGTAAAATACCAGCAATACATTTGACAATCAACAAAAACCCTCTTTATAAAAATACATCAATAAAATCTGATCTACAAACTGATTTCTTACAAAGAATACATATTCTGTTCATACGAACTCATCCTAAAAATCTTATCGGCATTAGAGAACTCAATGAGGTTGATGTGTCGTAAAACAAAATAAACCAAACCGAAAGAGAGGGAATGTATAAATTTAGGCTTAGTTTGATGCTAAATTATTGAATGGCATCTTGGTTTAATGTTATCTTGGTTTGATGCTAAATTTACACACATAAATCTATATGCCTATATTTCTTTCTGATATCATTTTTTGGTATAATTAAATATTGCCGATATTAAGACTCTTTCACAATTGTCTTAATAAGTATATATTTGTGGCTGTGCATAATATTATCTTACTTATCGATTTTTGCCTATTGAAAAAATATATATTTATGTGGAACTTTTTAAAAACTATATATTCGTAAATCTTTACATGTATGCCTGTATGTGTGTGCTATCTATAATTATATATATAGACGCACTTATCTGTTTTCAGATTAGCTATTACTCTAAATATAATGATAGTTGTGTAAGTGAACACATTAAGTGTGAAAGCAATTTTCCCTCCTTTCGCCGCGAGGCAAATACCCAGTTCCACACGAGCAAATTCGTATGCGAAACAAACAAAATATTGATTGATACAGATCAAAGTATCGACGCTCATTTCTAACCTTTAATCTTTGCAATGTCATCGATACATAAATCTCATAGACATTCTTGTATCCATTTCCTTCTTACTGACCAACAATGCCGTTGCTTTAAAAGCAAAATCGACATGTGATCTTTTATCCACTGTAAAAGGAAATGTAATTTTATACTTTAGAGTAGATAAAGACAAGTTGTTCAGGATGTTTGTAAAGCTTCGAAAACATCTGGGATTAATATTTTTAAGCCCTTTCTCTTAGCCTATCTATCTATCTATCTATCTATCTATCTATCTATCTATCTATCTATCTATCTATCTATCTTCTAAACTCACTCTGTTGCCATATCTATCTATCTATCTATCTATCTATCTATCTATCTATCTGACTCAGTCTGTTGACATATCTATCTATCTATCTATCTATCTATCTATCTATCTATCTAAACACACACATATATTTCTCTAACTATATCATTTTCCCTCTCTCTCTCTCTCTCTCTCTCTCTCTCTCTCTCTCTCTCTCTCTCCCCTGTACAAACTCACATATATCCAACCTACTCCCATCTACATATATAGAAACATACTATCTACCATAAGCGTAATTTTTTAAGCAGAGTCACTGATAATTTGAAAGTAGCTGAAGTGGATAAAAAAAAATTGGTCAGATGAAAACAAGTGGCGGAAATTTGATCTTCTGTTATATGTCAAATCCTTTCAGAACATTGGCCATCATGTTCCACCAGAATTTCTTTACCTTACCATCCTTCTTAGCTCTTGTTCCGTTATCAATTCACACAATGCGGTATATTTAAAAACAATAGTGTCCTGCAGTTGCAGTAATTTATGACAGCTAATGGCTAAATTATTCAGCAAGAGAGAGATCGCGAAATGGAATTCTTGAACTGGAAACACCTTCAGTTTATAGATGTTTTTTATACACCAATAAATGTAAGATTCTTTTAATTGAAGATACCAACTAATCACATTGCTAATATTTTGCATAAATGATAAGTGACTTAGTTGAAGATTAACTAGTCAACTGAAATACGCAATATTGACTTATATGTAAAAATGCTAAATAACTTATGTAATTACATCTATAAACCAGAATAGCTGAACGCAATATTTTAACGTTCTTCAAGGTTATTTTTTTCTCCGTATTTATTATTAAAAAGGAATTATTTTAGCCTTAAAGGCAGAATTTGACCCTATCTCAAGGCTGAAATAACTGCTTTTTATTCGAACATGAACCATTGACTGCTGAGTCCAATTAAAAGAGAGGATTTCGAATGCTGTTTTTCAAGACATTCCTGTCCTTTTCGCATGGAACATTGGCGCAACATTTTCCGAACAATGAAATCTCCTACATCACATGGCCTTATGCCAGTCTAAATTAAGCGTACTGAATAAAAAAGGCCTGTTTGATAGGTACTTTAGTTACCTTTTTCCTACAAACACTCAGGATCATGGGTTCAAAAGTAAAATATTTATTATATTTTCACGTCTATTGAACAGGTGAAGAGACTCATCCCTTGTTTCCTGGTTAGGATGTGGTTTCCGGTTTTTCTTTTTTCCAATATTTTCACTCTTTTTTTCTTATTTTTTATTTCTTTCAATTGGAGTAGATAGACTAAACTATCTCCCGGTTCACACTCCATCCACGTCTATTGAACAGGTGAAGAGGCTCATCCCTTGTTTCCTGGTTAGGATGTGGTTTCCGGTTTTTCTCTTTTCCAATCTTTTCACTCTTTTTTTCTTATTTTTTCTTTTTTTTTATTTGGAGTAGATAGACTAAACTATCGCCCGGTTCACACTCCACCCGCGTCTATTGAACAGGTGAAGAGGCTCATCCCTTGTTTCCTGGTTAGGATGTGGTTTCCGGTTTTACTCTTTTTTAATCTTTTCCTTCTTACGTAGGCCCCTACGCATCAGTGGCGATTTCGCCTTGCTTGGAGTGATATGATTTTTTTAAAAGTCAGTGCTAGGAGTTCGAAAACAGATTTTTAAAGGAATAAGTTCGGTCGCATGTAGAAAATTGGCTCTACACAATCCTTCTGCCATCATTTACTATATTGTTTCATGTGATAATTTATGAATTAGTTTCAAACAATTTCTCAAATGGAAACTATTTTATAAGTCTCTACGATTCTGCTTTGAATATGCGCTGTGGTGCAATCGATCTAGGCTCAGAACTAGAAATCGCTGAGCCGAATTTGAATTCTAGCTGTGGGTTAAATAGCAGAACATACTGGGTTCTGTATTCGGAAATGCAATACGTGATACACGCTTGGGCGATCATGTCTCGAAAGAGACCCGTCTGCCTGGGCAGAAGATTTTCCCACAGTAGGTTGCCACTATTTTCTGCGGTAGACTGGTTATAAACCAGTGCTATAGAACCCAATCTGTCCTGCTATTTAACCCATAGCTAAAGGGAAAAGAGACGGATTATTACTTTTCCAAAAGGTATTTGCACGTAAATGAATACAACGAATTCAACTGGAATTCGAACTCGGCTCTCCGATTTTTCGTTCCAAACCGATATCCACCAAGACTATCTATTACTCGAGGCAAAACCAACAACCTATGTTCTGACGAATCTCACAATCTTATTTTTACTTTCTTTTGAAAGATGTTTGTCACCATCGATTATCGATGACCTGCCATCAAACATATTTCTTAGGTCGCAAGTGATCCCCTGCAAATGGTCTTTACTTCAACTGCATCATTTTGGAACAAGTTAATATCAATATTCCTTGATTTATGAACACTTAATAATTGCTTAAATTTAATGGAGTAACATTAAGATCTTTTGGGTGACTTTTTCTATCTAAATCAATTTATTATAAATTTTAAGGTTGTGTTCACTTCATTAGTTGAAAGGAAGAGTTTATCTTAAATGGTAATTGGTGGAACTTATAAAGTGTATTGCTTTTCTGGAGATTCAAAAGTAGTTTAAATAACTTCGACGCAGAACTTACAATTGACAAAACTAATTTATACTAAGTTATATATGAATACAATTAAATAATTATCAACTAGGATGCATAGTAGCTATTTACACTGTTTACATTGTTTAAAATGTTGACCTTATCTTTGCTGTCGTATTACCGACGTTTCGAACGTTGTACGCTCCAGCCTTCTTCAGGTGTTTGAAATTTCGAACCGAACAATTTATTTTGTCCAGCGTAGTAGATTTTTCTAGGTCAACGTACCATGTCTCTTCCGAATATCTCAGTTTCAGTTCCATTTTTTCCCATAGTAATTCAGCTCTCCAAGTTTTTGTTTACCTTTGCTGTGTGATGGTATTGAACTCACAACTCTTGGGGTCAAGTGATTGGATTACTTCAACCAATGCTTTTATCCACTTGACAATGTCCCCCTTAGGAACAACAAAAATAAGGACAACAATCCGAACTATGCAAATAGTGCAAATAGTGACAATTCATTTGAAAAATATAGAAAGATATTAAGAAGTATAATATTAAAAGCAAATACTATATCGCGCTTTTTAGCATATTTTGTCGGCATTATATTATTATTTGATTATGGCTGAATCAGCGAAGTTATTTTTAAATAATTCGAATATCTCTTACATATATTTGGCAATGTATGAATAAGATCAAATTTTCGATTGATTTGTGAGCATAAGGAAATCACTGTAAATACCAAATCATTACCAAATCATTGAAGTTTGGTTTGAATTTTGAAGCCTGACATTTTGTCATTGAGATCATTTAAAGCAATGGTAAAATCAACAGTCTACTGCTTTTTGATCGAAATAGAGATAATAATCTATGTATAAAATTCTGTGACTTCTGTTAGTCCGTCTGTCACACCCTGTGAAATAGCTATTTTACGATTAAAATAAAAAATACTTATTTAATAAAAATGCAGTATTGTTTTTTGCACATCCTTTCTTTAGTTTTTTTATATTTTTTATTATGCCAAAATATAATGCACAATAATAGCACTGTAAATATAAACAGAGTCAGGAGAGTTTCAAATTGACGGGATTTCGAGAAAAGCAGAAAATTTTCAAATTTTCTTTTTAGGAAAATGTTAGCGATATCTACAACAATACTAAATACTGTGAGGAATTCAACACGCGTCAGTTTGTTGTAAAAAAATTCTAGTATATTAAAAATGCCAAAATACATTGTGTGCGCAACTATTAGGTTGTTACACATGAAATGACGCA
The DNA here is from genome assembly GCA_037127315.1 of Ascarosepion bandense. Lineage (NCBI taxonomy): Eukaryota > Metazoa > Mollusca > Cephalopoda > Sepiida > Sepiidae > Ascarosepion > Ascarosepion bandense. Next base: position 503,698 of record JBBBDQ010028533.1, read on the forward strand.
TTGTTTGGCTTTGTTGTTAATCTGGTCGTCTAACGAAATAATATCTTTAGTAGATAAGACAAAAATATTGACTTATTCCTGACTTCTTTCCTTTTCAAAATTTTTCTTTCAATATATTGTTACTCAGTGAAGCCCAGTGAAAGTGATTACAATTAAACAATGTCGAGTAATCTTACTGTATGATTACAATGTTCGAAAAAGCATTTTTGTATCGAAACATCACATATGGATACTCTTTGACAATAGCGAGAGAGTCAGGCGAATGGCTAGATGCAGATGAATCACCAAAACAACCAAAACCTCCACTGCATCCTAAAAAGTTAATGGTTACTTTATGGGGGTCTTTCAAGCGGGTTATTCATTATTCATTCTTGTCTCAAAGGAAAACAATAACAGCAACCTCGTCTTGTGGATAAATTGAGTGTATGCACGACAAATTGAAAAATAAACATCATAGACTTGTGAATATGAATGTCCCTATTTTACTGCACAACAACGTACGGCCGCACGTTCAAAAGCTGCTTAGTCTGAATTCTGAAATTTTACCTCATCTTCTATATTCACCTCTTATCTATTCTACTGATTATCACTTATTTAAGGATGTTGAGCTTTTGATACACAATACAATATTAACCAATAAAAAAGAGGTAATCGAAGCATTTGAACTGCACAGCAAAGAATGATAATATTTTTAAAGATGTGATCAAGAATTCAGAGGTGAGATGGGGAACATGATGCCTATTTCAACTGAATAAATTAGTTATTTAACATTTCAAAAGCGTTTTATTCATTTTTTGAAAAGTGCGTCATTTCATGTGTGGCAATGTAATATCATACATATTATAATATCACCCAGTCTGTCAGTAATTAATTCCTGACCACAATTCCTTACTTCCTTATTCTTCCAGAACGCTAAATTGTGTCTAAATACATTTTAGGTATGAAAGAAAAAATACATTCCAAAATTCATTGCTTAATCATCAATTTTCTCCCTGTCACCAAAAGTATTTAGTCTCTTAATGCAGAAAAGTTAAGCGGCAAAATGATGAAGTAATGAGATGATTAAATATTTTTATATGCAATTCTTTTACGGCTTAAAAGTATAGCATTTACATATATAAGAAAAGATTGTTTTAAAGCTTTTGTATTATCATTTTAACACTAATAAGCACGTGCACCCTGGTTCCTTCACTCAGAACGTTGTCTATTCCTAAATTCTCTGATTACTAGTTACGACCAGACAAACTATAATCAGGGTGATACAATTTTTGGATTAGATCTGCCCATGAGCCCCAGGGAGAGTAATAGGCGTGTAGGGTATGCGAAGCGTTCAGAAAACCCGTGAGAACCTTTTTTGTTTTTATCATTCTGTGGATTGTAATGCTTGATAACATAACAAATGGGAGTTGTTTGAAAAGGAGAATTGTTTCATTTTTAATACATCATATGGATTTAACTGAGATTATTTTGTATTTGGAAAAAAGAAACAATGAAACAGAAAATTTATTTTACTTTACGTATAATGAAGCGTTATATTAAATTACCACTTTTGCTTGTTTGCCAAACACTACAATGAGTTGATTTTGTCTTCATTTTATTAGATTGTGACAAAAAGGGTGTTATGCTAGTCGAATGTATATGCATTCATACGTACATGAATACATATTTACATAAGAATGGGGAATGAAAAATTTTCGTTATTTACACAATTCACATTCGGAGTACTGTTCTCGACTCTGTTGTTGTTATCACGACTACACAATAGCAATTTAAGCGTTGCTTCGTGAAGTCGACGCTATAGTAAGTTTAAGTTCGACTCCTGAGCTGGGCAGTGTGCACTCCGTGGAAAAAGCGCGATCAATAAATGCACAACACTAAGAATAAGAACTACAGATATCCCTGCACATGAGTAGTCGAACGAGAACAATCTACTCCCGCAGCTTAAATAAAGGGTTCATTTCGGAATTCCCTGTAGTTTACCCGGATCTATATACACCTGACGCAAGCCAGTGAGTATAACAGCCAAAACGTTGTAATATCGAGAACAAAGACAAGGAAAATAATCCGAATGTAAATATTGTAAATAATGATAATTTCTCATCATAGAAATTTAGATATTGTTGTAAAATCTTCCCCTTTTTGTATATGATAATGGAAGATCTGGAATCTCAGTTGTAGTTGCAGTTCCCAGTGGAGAGTAATCGTAGAGATCCGTTACAGTTATCGAAGCGTTCCGACAGATACCGAAGTGTTGCCCGGACATACATTTTCCAACGATTTCACTTCAAGACTTTTATACATTTATTCCTACTAATAGTAAGCCTGAATTGACTAACCCGCGTTCCAGTTTGTATATAACGTTCAATATAACCTACTTTTCTATCTCCATACCTGTTTTTATTGTTCATTATTTTGGTGGTTCCTCATCCGGAATCCACAACAGATATAAAAAATCTTCGTCTCTCCAAAATCATTATTTTAATTTTTGGTCATTGAAATGCAGATGTGTAGAAATGCTTCAAGGACTTTTCAACACTTCTACACACAGATACAGACACACACACAGACACAGACACACACATATATATATATATATATATATATATATATATATATATATATAGTCATCCGCAGACAGATCTATTTTGCTGTATCACAGCTCATCAGTACGGTTAGCCATCCGATTGCTCCTAGCCAGGATTGAAACCCGACCAAAATCACATCAGTCGGCGATTCTACCTCTGAGCTATGGGTGCTCAGTAGAAAAAGGCGGACTTTAGCATATTATACACACTGTAAATACACGTCAGTAGACAAAAATGTTCAAATTCATTACTAAATAAACTATGCGAAAATGCATGAGTAGCTACTGTTTTTCACAGTCTCTCTCTCTCTCTCTTTCTCTCTTTCTCTCTCTCTCTCTCTCTCTCTATATATATATATATAAGTCATCCATATACAAGCCTATTTCGCTGTATCAAACCTCATCAGTGTGAGTAGACATCTGGGATCGAAATTCAACAGATTCGGTGTCAATCGAAGTGCCTACTCCCTAAATTATCGGTGTATAGAATTAGAGAGGAAGAAATTTTAACGTATTATATATATGCGGTGTATAAGTGCAAACATGGGAATCAACACTGCATAATAAAAGCTAGTTTCACCAAGCCTGAAGATCACTGTAGACTAAGACGCAAAAATGACAGTTTTCATACGTATGCTTACGCTGTCTATATCTACAAACGCTCTACTCCCGATATTATGCATTATTCCAACAATAAATATAACAACAATATAAACAATAGATAGATAGATAGATAGATAGATAGATAGATAGATAGATAGATAGATAGACAAAAGGTATGTGAAATGTAAAGAACTTATTTTGTAAATCTAACTTTTGTCTTTTACTATAGAAATAAAATGACTTAAATATGAAATGAGCATTACTTTATCATGTGGTTCCATCGAGATTGGTGCAGTATCTGTACACGGACACATAGATATTTACATGGGTGTAACGTGTCGTCAAGCATTTGCAGCTATTCATGCATATCTGCAACAAAAGTGTCACCGATATGAACCCGCTTCTCGGATAAATGTCGCCTGAAGATCCAAACAGATGATAAGCTAAAAGAACAAATTAGGAATGTGCAATAAATATAGTAAAATCCATCCATGTCATTACATTATTTTTAGCTTGGAAGCAGAATGTCAGTCTTACTCAAAAGTTTTTTCGACTAACAGCTTCTGAGAGTCTACCCAGTATTTCATAGTATCTAAATGCTAGGTTTGTTGCTTCACCGTGTGGTTCCAGACGACTATTCTGTTCAGAATCCATCTTGCACATTTATAAATCTATATTCGATATATGCATTGAATATTGCTGCCATATCTGGTCTGCTCTTCTAGCTATGTATTTCGAGTTTCTCGGCAAAAAAAAAAGAATCTGCAATGTCATTGGTCGTGACCTGGTATCGCGACTTCAGTCACTTTCTGCAGCCGTATTTTCATGGCAATTCTTTTAATGAGCTCTCCACCTTGATGCCTCGTCGGCATAAATATCAACGTACTACTAGATTGTCAACTAGGTCTCAGTTTTTCTGTTGAAATTGCTAAATGTAAACGCAAGTTCTATTCTGATAGTTTTTCTTGCACTTCTCACCCCCGAAAGTCTCTTTCGGTTTCTTGCTTCCCTGACAACATGTCAAAAATGTAAATGCAGCGTTAATCGCAATCTCCTATCTTCCAGACTTCTCTTCTTTTATTGTCGTTTCCTCTCTTTCTCTTTCACTCTCAGTAACCTCTTGCGTCGTAGAGGCATTATCGACTTGCTCGAAGTAAAAGGATTAAAAACAATCTGACGGCGTTAACTGTTTGACCATGTATGGTAAAAATTCACAACCAGCCCATAATTTTCATCCCATAATAGAGTTGTCATCCATTTCTTAGCTGATTGATGACCTTTTGTGGAATCGGAGACGATGGATGTTTTCGGGTGATGGAATCACCTTTGTCTCCAGAGTAACGTAATGCACCTAAGTTTCATAATCTCTGATAATATGCATGCAAATTGCAGATATTTGCATAAGTGCATAATCTTATTTCTTAATTCCACTTTTTGTCTCTGAGTTTCTTTCCAGTAAATTTATTCCAAAAATTTCCATAAAACTTAATGCGTAAAATTGTTGATACAGTTTATTCTTTTATTTTACTTCGACATTTGCAAGCAAAATTAATAGCAAATCATAACTGAAAACAAATAATTTCGTCTTCGCCCCAAAGAAGATTTAAAGTAATGTTGTTGTTGTTATTTTTTTAACTTTTTAAAACTTTTAATCGCCTCCATTAAAAATTATTCATGAAAAAAAAAATGATGTCACCTATTATCAGTTAAATTTTCATAAAAATTCAGAAAGTAAGATAATAAACTTGAAACACTTTAAACATATCGTTAAAACGTATTTAGGATAGTAGATAAATAAATTGAACACAGGAACATTTGCGTTAAGACTACTTTTGTCCAACAACTTAAGAAGATACAAAACTAAAATACTTACTTGGAAACGAGTCATACATTTAAAACGATTCATCAAATCAAGATTCTAACGTGGATCCCATGCATAATATCTAAACCATTCAGAAATGTTTAAAGCATCATCAATATGCAGCATCAAATCCTATAGAAAAGGAGCTTTACCAAATAACGAAAACTACTGCACTTGAACGCTTCCAACATCAACAAAAATAGGCAGCACATGTAAGTAGATGAGAAAATAATAATGATATAATCAAGATGTTAATTTTCACACTGTCAATAACAAAAGATTTGTAAGGAAATTCTCATCCGTACTTGAAAGACCTATCACAGTTTCTGAAATTGATAAGCATAATTTTATTCAAAAGAATTTAAGAAAAAGATTTTATAAATTTCAACTGATGAATACCAAATGATTCCTGTATGGAAACAGTTAAATTTACCATTACTTTTACCATCCGCATCTGAATTTTCCAGCCCATACAAATGCATTCTCTTGGAGTCATAGATGTAATCAAATGTAAATGCGTATCTGTTTAGCAATAAACAGAGTGTGATTAGTAAAGTGTCGCCGTTTTATATTTTTAATTTTGCGCATGCGCATCGTTTGTTTTTATTTTGTCGACTGCCCAATAATACCGCATGTAGCTACAACAAAGCCAAAACATAAACATAAAAACTTGATTTTTATACTTAAATAGCTTTGCTAAATCGAAATGTTCATATGAACGTCATGCATGACATCAAACTCATTCAAAAATATAAACTGTCAGCTGTATACAACCGCTTTTTTAGATCGATGGCTTAAGTTGGCTTCGCGACAATAAAGCATGTAGGTTTTAGCGACGACCATCCTTCTTCGAACATTGTGCACTGCCGCTACAGAATCGTAAGCAAAGAACTTTACCAAATAACACAAACCCCATCCCGTGATGACTTTCAGCACCAGCAATAACTAAAATGGATAGTGTATGAAACTCGAAGAGGAAATCATATCATAATCAAGATATTGACATACCACACTATTTTTTAAAAAATGGTTAGGAAGGGATCCCCTATAAATATTGGTAAAAATGATCCCTGTGTCGGTCCAGGAAGTTCTTTTCTTCTGAATCTATTATGCACATTTACAAATCTACCATCCGCCCGTGCATTAAATACTGCTGTCATATCTGGTCGGGCGCCCCTGCTGCTTACCTCGACAAGATCCAAAGATGAATCTACAATGTAGTCAATCTTGACCAGGCGGCCTGATTCCAGTCTCTCTCCCACCGACTAGATGTGGCTTCCCTCTGTCTCTTCTACAAATACTTTCACAGCATTTGCTTCGATGAGCTTATCTTCTTAGTGTCCCACCCCCTTACGCAAATTTACTCGAGCTACTAGACTGGCAACAAGGTTCCACTTTTACTGGGAAAACAATCAAGTGTAACCACAACTTCTACTTTAGTAGCTTTTCTCGCACTTCCCGCCTGTGGAACTCCCTTCCGTATTCTTGTTTCCCTGATAGCTACAATCTCCAAGAGTTTAAATGCAACATCAACTGTCATCTCTTACCTCCTTGATTTCCATCCTCCTTCTCACTTAACACTTTGCTCTCAAGCAGATCTCTTTACATTAATGTACCCGTCCTTCTCTTACCCAGTTTCCGACACCTGCACTGACCTTTTCTCTCTGTACTCTCCTATTATGTAACCCCCTACGCATCAGTGGCAGTTTTGCCTTGCTTAGAATGAAACAACTATAAAAAAATAACTCTACTTGAGAAACATATTTTCCTGGATAATTGTTCAAATAGAAAACATTAATAAATTTCAATGGACGATTAGGAAACGGCTAATACGATTATTACCATTTATTTTTTTAAATTTCAAATCTTATCTATTGGTTTAATGGTTTAATAACGACACCGGTCTTTCTTTTACCTTTTTCCTTTTTTTTTTTTTTTCAGCTAAATGACAGTTTTAGAAATATATCACAATTATATCTTCATACCGTTACACACTATTTACAGGTGGAGCCGTGTTCGTTTCTTTCGCCCTTTATAAAAGCTGTACACATTGAAGTAGTAAGATTATGTTACACCAATCTTCCAATCTAGAAGGTTTTATCTGCTACTGAACTCAAAATTTAAATAACATTTTTCTTTTTTTACTTAGATTTGAACATTTACATTTGCAAAAACGCAACTAGCTGAACCACAAGGCAGGTTAGTAATTATTACACCTGATTAATATTTATTAAGCTTCAGTCAGTTAAGTGCCATACGTGATACACGCTTGGGCGATAATGTCTCGAAAGAGACATTACTGACTGGGCAGAAGATTCTCCCGCAGTAGTTTGCCATTGCTTTCTGCGGTAGACTGGTTGCCGACCAAGGCTATAGAACCCAATCTGTCCTGTTATTTAACCCATAACTTGAAGGAAGAGACGGATTAATACCTTTCCCAAGGGTATTTGCGCGTAAGTGAATACAATGCATTCAACTGAAATTCGAATTCGGCTCCCCGGTTTCTCGTTCCGAGCCGATAACCACTGTACCACAACGCACACACAGCAAAATGAGAAGAAATAAGAGTAGGAAGATTGTGTTGCGAGAAAATAGCCTGTCTGCTTGCCTTAAAAATTTGTCTCGACTTTTCTCTAGTTTACAATACTTTCTACTGGCGCCCCTAATCAATATAAAACTCGTTCACTAAGTCGGCCCCAAACAGTTTTTTTTAATTTTAATATAATTTTATGTAAAGTGTAATACATATATCAGTTGTTATTTTCATTAATTAACATTAGTGATGAAAATGTTATAACAGCAACAATACATTTAAATATACATCCTGTTAACAATATTATCTCATGGTTAAAATAATTGAGTAATTTCTACTAGTATATAATAAATTTATTCATTACCTGACGAAGACACAGAAACACATTCATGCTTCCACGTCTGTCTGTAAGAATGTATCCACAAACATGTATCTGTGCACAAGTGTGCACGAGTTATTGTCCATACGGATTTATTTATTTACACATCAGTGTAAATAAAAATGGCATGAAAGATATATAATTACTTTTTGGTCATAATTAAATTAGACCAGTACTCAATTGTACTAAAAAGTGCTGAATATATTTATATTGTTGAGCTTTTAAATATTTTTCATTTAGAAATGAGTTATTTCCACGACCTTACATAAAATTACATGAAAAAAACAAAACGCAAGAAACCTAAACAGAAACCTACAAATATTTCGCTAAAATATTTAATTTTTCCCGATGTTAAAGAATGGAAATAAACCGGATATTTGCTATTTCATGTTTCATCTAATTTCCGTCTCAAAACTTATTTTAATGGATAATATAGTATAATTTTTTTTAAATGCATAGATATAGCTGTACTGAAAAAAATTCGCCTTATCTTCAAGGATGTCATTTATTCCCTGTTTTTGGATTCAGAAACTCGCGGTTGTATTAAACTCTAGTCGTATTATACACAAGAAAATACAGTATATAAATTTATGATTTTATGTACAGATATTTTATTTAGATTTTAATTTTCGCTTCTATAGCTCACCAACAAACACACAACTTAATCGAAAAGAAAATATTTTCTTTTTTAAATGATATATATTAAAAGAGAGCAAAATCTGTTAACTTCTGGGCATTCAACAATGGCACACACTAATATACCATGATACACCCATGTATGCCCCAATAACAATACGATTGTTTCAATTGAGTATTGTAGTACTAAATTAGTGATATCAATTTGGTAACTCGCTTACAATTCTTTAAGTCAGTGGTTCCCAAAGGGTGCGGCACGCCTTATAGGTTGAGTCAGAAGAGGATAGCAGATGAGGCGGAATTATTGAAAGAGGGTTAAAGATTTAAAAATTGTTTCGAATAATTAATATACCAAAACATACATATGACTTATTATTATGAATTACTTGTAATTGAATGCATATGTGCCAGTATACATAGATATAAATAATCATTGATCAATTTTATAACTGTGATATGCTTGCCCTATATCAAGTTTTAAGAATATAGTAACTAGGGTCTGCAAATTAGAGAAGAGTTATCAATGATAATATTCTGACTTCGAATCCAAGTTCATCTCCTTTTAATCCCCTCTCTGCTTTTTTTACTTTAATTTTAAAATTTACTTTTTATCACATAAAATTTGATGAGGCGTGTGCAAATTTTCATTTCTAAAATGCCGCTCAGAGGAAAAAAAGTTTGAAAACCACTGCTTTAAGTAATAAAATGTTATATAAAGTATACAAGGATCTATATCTAATAATTTAATGCAATCTTTATGACAGTATTCTTTTCAAGAGAACAAAATCTGTTATACGCATGAAAAATTGAAAATATCACATTTTCACACATCCATACATGCACACACATATCGATTGTATAATATAATCGCGCTGGTTTTTCCCCAATTTACATACTTTAAGCAGATAAATCTGACAATATTTTTATTGACGAATCTTTTCTCTATAAAACATCATTTCTGCCCAAAGTTTTATAAGTAGTTATTCTTCTTCTACATGTTTTGTTCCTATTTCAGAATTTCGATCGAGTACGCTGTCACTTTTAAGATTGTTCTTCCTCATGGTAGACTTATTGTTATTAATGAAAATGTTAGAATACACGTGATGTCTACAAGAACTGACGCATTTCACAAGGGAAATGTCAATTATCTCTGTCAGTGTCTCAGCAAAGAGAAAAACGAAGATATAAGCAATGCCGACCAGACCAGAGGACTTTGATTGGAAATCAATGACATGCTTTTTGCATATCTTCAAGTAACACAATATATATGTAAATCTATAGCCCGCCTCCGATATCTATCGAACTTGTAGATAGAATAATAGCGGTAATAGCATATCTCTGTATCATGCTACAAGATCTTATCCGGAAAAATTCGTTATTCAATTTGGTTAAAATAAAAAAAAAGTCATCATTCCCTTTCTGCTCTCAAATTCTATGTTCTTTGCATTTGTTGTTCTGCTACTTTTTGTTGACAACTGTTAATACTGGAAGCGGGTTCGTTTTAAAAGACCTCGTTCCATTCTCGTCTCTGATTCTCATATTGACTGGCTGATTAATGTGCAGATCGGGAGTTTTATTTCCAAAAATATGAAAAGAGAAAAAAAAGATTTAACTACCTTGATAATGGAACTTTTTGGCAAATGTTAAATACTTTTCAATACTCTATATTATTGACCATGTGGTGCAGTGGATATCGGCTAGGAATGAGAAATCAGAGAGATGAGTTCGAATTCCAGTTGAATTCGTTTCATTTAATTTCCGCACAAATGCCCGTAGGATAGTTTTTAACCTATCCCTCCTCCCTCCTGCTATGGGTTAAATAGCAGAACAGATCAAGTTCCATAGCCTTGGTTAGCAACCAGTCTACCGCAGAAAGTAATGGCAAACTACTGCAGGAAAATCTAGAAACATGATTACCTAAGCATATATCACATATGGCAATTAACTAGACTGATTGATATTATTGACCAATACGCTAAGCATGCATTCACTTTAATGTCGTTATATAATATATACGATCACACACACACACACACACACAGACACATAAACGTACGTGTGTTTTATGTGTATGTGGGTGAACAGAGATATGATGCAAGTGTAATGAGTCAGTTAGTTAAGTGCCATACATGAAACACGCTTGGGTGATCATGTCTCGAAAGAGACATGACTGACTGGGCAGAAGATTATCCCGCAGTAGTTTGCCATTGCTTTCTGCGGTAGACTAGTTGACAGTCAAGGCTATAGAACCCAATCTGTCCTGTTATTTAACCCATAACTTGAAGGAAGAGACGGATTAATACCTTTCCCAAGGGTATTTACGCGTAAGTGAATGCAATGAATTCAACTGGAATTCGAACTCGGCTCTCCGATTTCTTGTTCCGAGACGATATCCACTGGACCACCAAATACTCATATTTTAAGCACGTAAAATATTTCTGATGATACATAAAGAGAAACTCTTTATTCGAACTTTTCTCATTTTAGTTATTAAAGTCTCAACGTTTCGGGCGTTATGCTCTCGGATGTCTATATTTTGCAGTGTTCTCGGAATTTCTAATTGAATCCTTTATTTAACCCACAGGATTAGACTGCTCTCATCCCGCTGACCATTGCAAATACTATAAGCACCTAAAGATGGTTAGAGGTTACAACTTTTTTAGTTTCTTAACAAACTCGAGATATTTATACATCTTTTTACATTTTTTCATATATATTACATAGAATGCAGAATAACGATATTCACTATCTGGTTCTCTTTCTTCAAGTTTCCGACTAAAATTCCGAGTTTCTCGGCTGTATTGGGTATATCACCGAGTTTTTCATTCTCTATTTTTATTTATGCAAAATAGCAGTGTTTTTATGGTTAAAATACAGACACTTGCAGAGTTCCCAAATATCAACCTTTCATACTCTCTCATACCTCTGTCCTAAGTCTGACGATAAACTCTATCCGGCAGTATGGCCACTGATCGGTAGATTTTGAGGAGCGTAGAACTACATCATAACTGTTGTTGTACTCGGGTCTCAGCTATGGGCAAATAGATAACCCCTAAACAGTGATCAAAACACGATATCATTATAAACATTTTTATCGTAAAAATACCAGCAATATATTTTTGTAAAAGAAATTAATAATACTCAAAAGAAAATTAAACTTCGACATTAAATGACCCAAAAGGAGTTGATATGCCGCTAAACAAAAACATATCTCTCATTCCTGTATTTCTTCTGGACTAATTTACTACATTCATTGATTATGTACTTGTTGCGGAGGCGTGTTGAAGGAAGTCGACCCCGCAAAGTTAGATTTAGAAAAGTGTGAACAGCCAAGACAATGAGGAGACAAGGGTAGAAGTATGAACAATAACAACTTCGGTGTTTATTTTTATAAGGTTTGGTACAGGTTTCGTTCGGATAGGCTTTTAGGGTAGCTGCTTCTATGGAGTTGGTGCGGCGAGTGTTGGGTTTCGTCTGGCTGGTTGGGACGTGTCCGTCTTCGGGTTCAAGTTGATATGACGAGTGTGGAAGCGAGCTCGTACCGGTGGATGGCACTTGACGAGAGGCGGAATCCCTAAACAGGGCCGAGTCGAGATAAGGTCGTCGCGGGTGCGGGACCGTACCGAGGGGTAGTGTTACGGCGGCGGAATCCCTAAACAGGGCCGTCGAGTAAGGTCGTCGCGGGTGCGGGACCGTACCGAGAGGTTACGGAAGCGGAATCCCTAAACAGGGCCGAGTCGAAGTAGGGTCGTCGCGGATCAATGCCAGGAGCTGGTGTTTGCGACTTCGATGGCCAATTCGTCTGCTGACGCAGGAACAATGTCAGAAGCGTGGGGTGCTATGACGGGACATAGTCGTTTCTTTCTGGGAGCTGCTATCAGTGGTCGCGACAAGGGTTGTTTCTTTCTAGGGAGCAGCTATTAGTGGCCGTGGCATACTTGATGACCTCATCTATTTTTTGTGTTCTCTCTTGTCCTTTATTTTGTTTGTTCTCATGGCATTGTTTTATGCCGTTATTAAAAGCGACTCTATTTCTCTTTTGAGGTTTTCTTTGCGTAGTTATACCAACGATTTATTCATATAGAAGTGTTCTAAGTTTATCTTTTAAAATATCTTCTTGACGACCATGTCCATGCTGTCAAATCTGAAATTCACTTTGTTTGACTCTTGAAATATCTATGCGTTTCTTGCCATTTCTTGCCATTTTCACTTTACAGTTTTCCTCGAATCAGTTCTGTTGAAACCTGGGCTGTCATTAATAATCTTTCATTCAATCGTCCTCATTCGTGTATGACGATAAACTACACCCGGCAGCAAGGCCTTTGATCGGAAGGTTTTGGAGAACGTGGAACCACCTGTTAATTGCCGTTGTTCGCAGGTCCAGCCTAACCCGGAGTGTTAGCACCTGTTATTGTCCAAACTATGGACAAATAGTGACCCCCTAAGTCCCATTTTTTTAACATTATTTTTAATAGATACTCGTATTTGAGTAGATATTCTGTTTTCTTTTATAATTAAACAGCCTAATTATATATATCCTCCGGTCCGAATATTCGAGAAATTTTGTTAGGAAAATATGCATCCTTCGGCAGGATTCGAACCTGCAACCCCTTATAGACATAGGAAGCAGCCAATTAATATGACATGTCTTAACCAGTCAAATCCCGCTGAATAAAAAAAATGGCATGAATGGGCCAATATCTGCATTGTAAAATCTGACTCTTTTACGGAAAAGAAACTACAAGAAATAGCATGAACATCACCCAGTCCCGGTTACAGTGATAGGATCTTTATCAACTTTATAGGAGTTTACAATGCATGCACACACGCACGCACGCACGCACGCACACACACACACACACACACACACACACACACACACACACACACACACACACACACACACACACAGAACAATCAAAGTTAATCGCCCAGACATCTTGATCAGAGCTCACAAAAACAAAATGTGTCTTCTTATTGACATGGCAATCCCTGCAGACTGTAATGTATCTCTGAAAATCTTTTTAAAAAAACTATAAAAATACAACGACCATGAAACTGAAGTCTCAAAAATGTAGCACATGAGTTTATCAACAGTTCTAGTTGTAGTTGGAGCCCTCGGATTGAAAGGAAAATGTCCTAAAAGATTCACTGAAGGAATATCTGGTAGTCCAAGACTTAAAGAAATACAAAAAATTGTACTCACAAGTACAGCTCACACTTTACGAAGGGCTTTATCTACATAAAATGTGTGTGATCTTAGGTATTTTATGCTATTGTTTTTATTTTTCTCTACAAGAAAATGCTCAGTAGAAAATGTCATTTTGTTATTTTTGTTCTTAGGTCTTTTGTTGGGACCCGGAAAGAAATGAGTATACACCAGAAACCAAAAGGAACATAATAATAATAATAATAATAATAATAATAATAATAATAATAATAAAGATGAGGCCAATAGTTTGAATTAATTAAATAAGTCAAAATATATTGATATTTCCTTATCTCAAAAATCAAAAATTATGAAACAGTTAATCCCGTCTGTTGTCACTTATCTTTGTCTATCATTAGTAATTCACATTTCTCTTTACTAAACATCATTTCTATGTCATTTCAGTCATTCTTAACTGTTTTGATCAAAGTTTCCAGTACTTTTTTTCTTCGTGTACAATTTAAGTCATCCATGTACATTAGGTGGTTGGCTTTTTTCTGTTGTGTTCGTGATTAATCCAGATTTTCTACTTTTTCAGTTACTTTTCTTCTTCATTCTTTTCTTTTCAATACTTTCTTCGCTTGCATTATTATTATTATTATTATTATTATTATTATTATTATTATTATTATTATTATTGCAATTTCCTTCAAATAAAATGTAAGTGAAATTCAGTTATTTATGTAACGAAAGCTAACGAATCAGTTTAGAGGTTTAAACTGTCATTATTCATCGCCAACATACATACACGAGTACAAACACGAAAACAGTCATATAGAAGGAAGGAAGGAAGGAAGGAAGGAAGGAAGGAAGGAAGGAAGGAAGGAAGGAAGGAAGGAAGAATAGAATTGAACGGTTTAAATGCAATATGAACCAAGGATAAATGCAAAAAGAAAAAGGAATGAAGAGAAGGAATAAAGCTCGGAAAGAAAGAAAGAAAGAAAGAAAGAAAGAAAGAAAGAAAGAAAGAAAGAAATTTAGAATGAAAGAAAGAAAGAAAGAAAGAACAGAAAAGAAATTTAGAATGAAAGAAAGAAAGAACAGAAAAGAAATTTAGAATGAAAGAAAGAAAGAAAGAAAAAAAGAAAGAAAGAACAGAAAAGAAAAGAAAAGAAATTTAGAAAGAAAGAAAAAATAGAAATTATAAGGCACAAAAACAAGCACTGATTTTAAACTGAAATGAAGGCTGATCCATCTCATCATTATTATCACGAATATTTTTCATTCTTTAATGCAAGCAATTAATTTTGAACTTCGCATCTGGATTTCCTCAAGGGGTCTTTGTTTTTCTTTTGTTTTTCTACCGCATAACGCTCCCTTCCCCTCTCAGTCGACTTCCAACTTTTAAAACCTAAATATTTACAATTTTGGTCGTTTTCATTTGAATTCTATTCCATGTGTAGAATTCAGGAACTAAAGTCATGAATACTAGCCTAATTGTGAGTTTGCTTTAATGATAGAATTTCTACGATGGTATCAAAGCCAGAGTCTTTGCAAAACGAGGTTAATACCTATATTATAAAAATTACGTTATCTTTTCCATATTCTGAGCCAGTAGAGGAATTAACAGTTTTATATACAAAGGTCAGCTTGATAACACACTTCAATCTTATCAAATATGGAGAAAAAGCACTCGCCAAGGTATTGGCGATGTCAGTCATCACACTTTGCTCTCTTGAAATTACATTACTACATTTGTTCATAGATGATATTCACTTCGTTGCATCTAATCAAATTGATTAAATGCACAACGTCTCATCCTTTTTATTAATTTCATCATTTTATTATTTTTAATATATTTATTTTTTATCTATTGCATTCACCTGTTTTTTTCTGTTTTTTGTTTTGTTTTGGGTTTTTTGTTTTTTATTTTTGGGGGTTTTTGGGGGTTTTTTTTACATCAAGTCTCTCGAGTTAGCTTCAAAGTTTATATTTTCTAGAAAGAAGTTGATGTACGGAACATCTGATAAAATCGACGGTCATTTAAGCAACAATTTTACTTGGATGTTTATCTCAGGTTATAGAGTAATAGTTCCAAACTTCAACAAGTCTTTCTTTTCCATGCAATTACGTAATGATCATATAGGAAAATATGGCTTCGACTGAGTATATTTGAGGTTATTATCGTAGAGAAAAGTAAATTAACGAATTGAATAAGCCACATTTAGCTGAATTCTATGTAATAAAAATAAAAGCTATGACCGAACAAAGAATTATATTGTAGAAAGTAACTGAAGAGATAAATTATTCTTCCTTGGAAGGCTGAACTTTTTTGTTTGTTTGTTTGTTTTTTTATTTTTTCCTTCTTCCTTCACAAATGTACCGCTAGGAATAAAAAATCGAAGATTTGAATTCCAATTCCAGTTGCGTTCGTTACATTCACTTATTGGGAAAAAGTATGGAGACATCTCTTCCCCCCAACTATGGATTACATAGTAAAACTTAGTATAGGAAAAAACATTTTTATTCTGAAAAAATTTTCAATACAATATTCACTCACTAAGGAAAAGAATTACTCTTAAAATTCAAAATGGTTCGATTTTAAATAACTAACAATGGGTTGATGAACCGTAAAAAATTCTAACTTCTTCGTTGATCATCAATGCTGAACACTACTATTAATCTATGAATATAGTTCTCATACTCAAACCATACCATACTCAAACCTTCCTTAGCTGCTATACGTAATGCACGCATAGGAGATCATGTCTTCCTTCGATTCATAACCGACTTGCCAGAATATGTGTCGCTGTAGCGCTGTCGTTACTTTCTGCGGTAGACTGGTTGCTGAACAAGGCTATAGGGTCCCGTCTGTGCTGCTGTTTAACCCACAGCTGGAAGGAGAAGAAATGGATTCATTACCATCCATTACATCCCTGCACATCTAAACAACTCGTAGTCCCAAATGGTCACCATCTAGATACTGAGCAGACTAGACGTTACTTACCGTTGTTGACCGCACGAGAACCGATTTTTCAACGTGATATGGCCCTGAACATATATCACATTTCACGTATTTCACATTAATGAAAAAATCTTAATTAAAGATCGTTAAAAATGTTTGACCAGTGCTGATATTTTTACGTTGAAGTTTCGTATTGTAGTTTTTTCCTTGTTTACAAACGACATATATTTATTCATTTAGGTAAATATAAATTCTATCAACACCAGCTTTCATAAATATAACACGGACACGTCGTCGTAAATTAGCGTTTTCGGTTTTCAGGAACATGGAACCTTTTAACTGCTGTTGTTCTCAGGTCCAATCTAAACCGGAGTAGAAGCACTGCTTAAGGCAAATATTGAACCCCCAATCAAAAAGCAAACACTATGAAAGAATAAAGGTACATTTTTATTGTAAAAATACCAACAATTCATTTTTATATAAAAAAATACCCACAATACCTATTTATAGTAAACAAAATTGCCAACAATATATTTAATAGCTAAATGGCCATGAATAGATTTTTCTGTAGTTGAAGATATACTATTGTGCTCAATATATATTTAGTTAAAGTCATAAAATTGTGTTTGAAATATTAAGATCTCGGCATTATATAAACCATAGAGGTTGATATGCCGCTAAACAAAATCTATCAAACTACCAAACTGATTAGCGTACTAATCGAGTAAAAAGTTACTGTCTAGTAAAAAGTTATTACTGTACACTACGTTTATACCTTTCAGCCTCCACAAGCTTAACATCAGAAACGGTTTATTACTTAAAAAAATGATTTGCATATTTTAAATGAAATCAAAATGAACTCAAAAACTAGAACGAATAATTACTTCCGTTTTAACCCATTAATTATTAATATGGAGGAGGGGATTTCCTCAAATCAGTTTATGCTGTACAGCTCTAGTAAGTCAGTTAATTGCCATATGTGACACACTTTAGGGCGATCATGTCTCTTTCAAGACATGATCGAGGTGGCAGAAGATTTTTCTGCAATAGCTTGTCATTACTTTCTATAGTAGACCGGTTGCCAATCAAGGCTATAGAAACAAATCTGTCCTGCTATTTATTCCATACCTGGAGGGAGAAGAGATAGATTAATACCTTTCCCAAGGGTATTTGTGCGTAAGTGAATGAAACAAACTCAGCTCGAATTCGAACTCAGCTTTCCGATTTCTCATTATCCATCACATCACAACACACATTTTCGTAAATGTCAATACTCACAGATTACAACAGAAAAGACAAAACAAGTCTTGCGTGCCTTTTCAGTTGTCCGTAAGTTGCTTTATTTATACTCTCTTTGCGTCCTTTTTTGGTTAAAAATATTCGCTTGATGTAGTTGATCCGACATTTTTGTGTTGACTGACAAATGTCCTATTGCAAAGCCTCAAAATGATCTGTTTTCAATTAACACAAACACAATGTTCCTTAATCTAACCAAAGTAAAAGAAAAAAATTCTTTTAAATTACATTGTCATAGACATCTCGCTATTCGAGAGGCCTTATGCATAAAATATTTTCCCAATATCATTAATCTTACATCGTTTAGTAGTGGAGATGGCGTTTTGAAGCCTTCTAAAAATAGAAATAATGTTCGCGCCAATTCCAGCTGAGTGGACCGCTTGACTGTTAAAAACGAAAATACTTCAACACCACGCTGAACTACTATGTGATGTCAGCACATAGGAAAAATAACTACACTCACTCTCGTCAGATAAGACAAAGCCCTTCACAACGATCTTTACCCATACGTTAGATGACAAAGGCCACCCTTTCTCGACTTCTCTCATCTCACAGAGTACAATCTCAGTAATATTTTTATCCTGGCCGAGAAAGTTTCAAAACTTATCAAAAGTATTGACTCTAAGAAGGCTATCGGTCCAGATAAAATCTCAGTGGTTGTCATTAAGAATATTAACCCTGAGTCTTCTTCGATCTTAGCAAAACTTTTTAACCACTACTTAAAGGAAAAAACTCTTTCCATCTCTGTGGAAGGTGTCACGTGTCTACTCTGTTTTCAAGAGTGATCTCTCATCTCCGTCTCATTATAAACACTTCAGCCGCCTCAGTGTTATTAGCAAACATTTTGAAGCTATAATCATCAAAAAGGTTGCTGACCACTCTAATAGAGACAACCTTGAGCGACAACAGTAAGATTTCGATCGGCTTGGTCCTGTTATTACACACAAAATCAGTGAGGTACGAAACAACAAATATATCGTCAAGGATCCCTTTAGATATTCAAAGGCATTTGACAAGGTATGGCATAGAGTGTTGATGCACAAGTTCTCTAACTATGAAATCACTGTAAATTTCTTCTCAATTACCCTGCCCTTTTTAACGTGTATGTTCCAGAAGGTAGTTTTTAACGCTCAGCCCTCTAAGGCTAAATTGGTCAACACGGACGTTCCCCTAAAGTTTGCTTCTCGGTCCAATCCATTTTCTACTTTACATTAATGATCTGCCCAGGAGTATACTCCGATCATTTCTGGATCTCTTTGCTGGTTATAGACGTGCACCAGAGTCTGGCAACTGATCTCTCCTTTGACCTAATCTTAACAGATATTGGCGAATGACTGATTTGTCACATTCAATGCATCGAAAAGCAACCAACCAAGTGACATTCCATCATCATCATCATCATCATCGAGTAGACCCTGAATTTTTGTCGATCATAATGAATGAGTGTTCTCTCACAGAGACCTCGTGCTTTGAGGGTCTGGGACTTAAGCTGAACCCAGACCTCAAGTAAAACTCGAACACCATCCATCGCTAAAGATGCTAGATTGTCCGTTTCCTGTACCACTCCTGTAAGTACCCGACGCCTCCTGATGTCCTATATCTTTACAAAAGCCAGATCAGACCAAAAAAATAAAGTACTGCTACCCTATATGAACAGGAACTGCGAGTCACACAATTTATATTTTTCAGACTATTGTCGTCATCTTTGTTGCTATTTGTACGACATCTCGGCTGTTGTACACTTCGGCCTTCTTCAGATGCTAAGAATTTCGAACCGATTTCTTTAATGCAATCACTGGGGTATATCATTCTTATTTCTTGCTTGAAGCCTCTTTTGGTAGTCATGAGTTATCTCCCTCTAATCAGACTCTCTAAGTTACTTGTTTACCACTGCTGTATTGAACTCACAACTCTTTGGGTCAAGTCACTGAAACTAACCAAGGTCTATATCCACTGGTCCATGTGTCCGAATAATGTCAGTCAGTTAAGTACCATACTTAATGGTGATGATGATGGAATACACGCTTGGGCGATCATGTCTCGACAGGGACATGACTGACTGGGCAGAAGATTATCCCGCAGTAGGTTACCATTACTTTTGAGGTAGACTGGTTGCCAAGGCTATAGAACCCAATCTGTCCTGTTATTTAATCCATAACTGGAAGTGAGAGAGGGATTAATGCCTTTCTCAAGGGTATTTGCGCGTAAGTGAATGCTATGAATTTTACAGGAATTTGAACTTGGCTCCCCGATTTCTCGTTCCGGGCCGATATATAGTGCACCACAAAGCACATCCTGAATAATGTAGTGTAAGTACTACCTCATCTCAGAAATATAGACAAATACTAAGCAGTGAGTCTTCACTATTTAGTCTTGAGTCCTTGTGGGGGATTAATTATTTCTCAACCTACAACTTCTTTCCCACAGTCGATAAGTTGCAAGCCTCTCGCTGATCTATAGCTATTTCTATGGAAAGTATTCGGACGAACTACATTCCTTAGTTCCACCAATTCTAACTTTCACGGCTAAAATCCGGCCTGCTACGCACATTGTAGCGAACCACCGTCATTCTCTTCATATGGTATAGATGAGATGTAATTTCCACTCGAGCGGCTTCCTCACACGAACAACTGTTTTGTGGCACCAACTTTTAAGAAGATTCTTCTCTGATCACTACTATCTTAACCTAATCTCAAGCTAACCATTAACTTCCCCACATACCCCGATAAACTGCACCTCCTCTCTCTGTAACCGTCTACTTCGAGTGGCTCTTGGGGTTTGTACAGAGTGAGCATCATCGTAAAAAATGTTTTTAGTATATATTATATCTACGAGAATTTCTTGGCTGAATTATGAACGGGGAGAAAGAGCTGATTAAGATAGTGTCTTAGAAAAGATAAAACGCAAATCAAAAAGTCTTTTTCTAAAATATAATTTGAGAAGTTCTTATAAAATCTGCCACGCTAAAAATAAGATTTGGGCTGAAAAAGTAAAAATGAACAGTGATTAATTGTTTTGTTCCTTTGTTTTGTTTTTTGTTTTTTGTTTCTTGTTTGTTATTTTCTTAAAATAGTCATCTTCTGTATTGATGTGTTTCCTATTCTGCTAAATTTGATCCTGCTCACCATTTTCTTTTATCTCCATATCCCAATTTTTGTCTCTCGCCCGCAACTGATTCTGATCCAAATTCTGACGAATGTTCGCTATTTCAACTCTTCGTTACGAACCGCAGTAAGCGTAACGAGAGCCGAAAATGCGGTCTACAATAACATGTTTTCAGTTCTATTTTAGCAGGTCTTCATAAAGATAGCATTATGTTTGAACGAGGTTGTTGGATCATATTTGCCAGATTGAATTAGAGCATCAAGTGGTGTCTAATTGCCGTAATCTCAACTAAAATTGGCTACGAATGAATCAACAAAACAAAAATAAACCCTAGCATCGATTAATTATGCTCTCACAACACCGAAAACGAAATTTAATATTCATCATTAAATATTTGCTTTTAAAACAGTTTCCCCGCATCGATCGATTGTCATTAAGATTTCCCCTTTGGCTCTAATATAACTCCTTCATATTTTCTGTTACGTGCGAGTAAATCAGCACGTGGAATTGAGATTTGAGTCTTTTGTGTGTGGAGCTTTTTGTTTTTACGCTTGGCTATGTTTTTGTTTGTTATTAAAGTAAGTCTACGTTTAATTTTGTGTCTGGAAGTAAACAGACAAATAATGAAACGAACATAAACAAAGTCTGTGTTCATTATGAATCAGGGAAAAGAAATCAACTCGGAAACAAAACCATGAAGATGTTTTGACGGTACTTCGCTTCGTTTACAATAGTGGCACTTAGGAAATGTTGGTTTTGATTCGAGAATATTCTCAGCATAAAAAAAATTAATCAACATTTCAATGAAAGAAATACAGATTTAACAAAAACGTCGCCTGCTTTGTGGGACAATTGCAACAAGGACAAAGCATTACGTTTCACACCAATGTCTGAGGCTCTCAGATCTGGTCACTAACTTTGCTAAGAGGTTAAGAGAAAATTCAACAATTCCATCAAACATGATACCATTCTAACTTGATAACATTTTAATGAAAGGTTTTAAAATGAAAAATATACATTTTTTAATCGATTTCACTCCGTACAAAGCAAATAAGCCACTATGACACAAAAGTTTACTGGGTGTGGAAGAATTAGAAATAGAAACATTACTAATGAGCGAGAAGAGAAAAAAGCAATCAGGAAGACAGTACATAGCGATTAGCCATTTAAATTTATGCAGATTAAAGTTGGCTGGAAAGCATAGAGCCAGAAGGGAGTTCCACAGGCGAGAAATGCACTTAATCGATATATGATAAATTTACTGTTTGATCATTTTTTTTATTTTTTTATTTTTTAAAACAGATGAGAAACATAAATGCCATAAATTAACAATAGTAATTTTCAATAATTTCATGGATGTGCAAGTAATGTAATGGTTAGTGGTCTGAAACGTGAAGTCGAAGATCCGTGTTCAAATTCCAGTCCAATTCTTCACTTTTGGACAATTAAACTTGGGAAAGGTATGAATCTGTTTTTCTCCTATCCCTGACAGGTTAAATAGTAAGGTAGATTGGTGTCTCTAGCCGTGGTTGGCAACCAGCTTATGAAAAACTCTGAATTCAGAACCGTATGCACACCTGATAAAGAACATGCTATGCTGCAAAGGAAATGATCGTTGAATTCGCAATGACGTCATCCGTACAACTACAATCGACGTGAAAGAATAGAATTGTAATTTGATTCATTAAAATTGCTTTATTTTCTGAGATTAATAACTTTCTATTTATATTTTAATCATTGATCGGTTGATTTTATTTTTCTACTTAAAGCATTGTATGAAGTAATACCTAAAAATCGAATAGTGTGAAATTTATTCACACTTTTTCATCAATGATATACTAACCAACAACAATCAGAAAATAACGTAATTAAAAGAAAAAAGGCACATTAGATCTAATTTAAAAAAAACAAACTTTGAAAGCATTTTTCTTTTAAAAACTGTTTACTTATTCTTTTATTTGAAAACGGAACCTTAAAGTTAAATTTAATCTACTTATGTATGCTATATTAGAATAGAACGACCACTGAAGGAGAATTTGCTTTTATATTGATATTAAATAGCTGATTTCATGAATATATAATTAAGTGCATGAAAAAAAGTCAAATATCGTTTCCTTTTCTGTCGTAGTTATGGTAATGAGTTCCGATTACAAGGAACAAATGTTTGAATCCGAATCTTAGTGATTATCAGTAAAATATAGAAAACACTGAGCTCTCACCATTCGTTATTCATCAAAGTTTGCATAAAATTAATATGGCTGATCGTTTCCTCTTCCAATGCTTCGATACGTGTATATTTGTATCTTATGATATGCAAAACTTTTGAATTTTTTTGTCCTTTTCGAATGTGCAATTGACTTGAGTAAGTATGTGAACTCAGGTCGAATCAGGAATAATTACCGTTAATGGATATGGTTGTTTTCACTTCATTTTTCCCCACAATTTTTCCTCATACAGGTTCTCTAAAGAGCAGTAGTACCATGGCGTGCATCTGATAAGACGTGTGTATGGAAAATTACAAATAAAATTATATTAAACATTACTTCAATCTGTTTTATAGTTATATACGTAACTAGATATGTACAAAAGTAAGTAGGTGCATACGTGCGTTGTTTGGTGGATTGATTGAATAGTTAAGAAAGTCGAAGCGTACGTTTTTGAAAGTAAAAATGAAAATAAACGGATTCTTACATCTAGAAATTCATGCGAGGGCGGACAAATGCACAGGAACAATATTTAGATTTCCTGATTAGAACACCTTATATCTATCTCTCTCTCTCTCTCTCTCTATATATATATATATATATATATATATATATATATATATCCGTATACACACACATATGTGCGTGTGTGTGGGTGTGTACATTCTTAATACGTGACAAATATGTTTTTAGATATTTGAAGATTACCGTACGTGTATGTAAATCATGTCTGATATAGTTTTTGGTAGAGCTAGGTGTGTACACGCATGTAGAAATTAGAAATATGGCCGGAGTTCAATGTAACCAACATATCTTTCTATCAAATTTATCTTATTATTTATCTACAAAATATATAATAAATACAATCTTACACTCATGTATATAAATTATTTGCACACACGAAAGTTAATCTGCATATATTTTATGCATCAACGTATATAAAGATAAACCCATTTTCTTATATAGTTATATGTTCATAAATATACAACAATCGACACAATGTCTCATGTAGATAAGTATAGCTATCTACATATAATAAAAAAGCATCAATACATTTAGACACGCATTAAAATGAAATAGAGAAATGAAGGTGAGTGTAGTAGCTGGGGGCGGTTGTAGATTTGATGGAATCTAATTTAATAGTTTCGTATTTTTGCCACTTTACAAATACCTGTGTATCATTTGATCCCCATTAGCAGGATCCATTTCGTATGCCTCTCTTCCGTTTACTATCTACAATCGATTTTTTCAGACATGTTAATCGATACACGATATATTGGAAACACGCCATGGCCCTGGTGCTCTCTGAATTACTCATATACAAATTTTTAAATAAAAGTAAACAAGAAGGGAAAAAAAGCAAATCTTCCATCTCCATTAGTTGTAATTATTCACAGTTCGATCAGAGTTCGAATACTTTCTTAACTAAAAATATAATATGATTAATAGTGGACAAAAAATTTATGTTCATAAGCATCGTGAATATTTCTTGGTTTAAGCTTGTTTATGAATTATTAGAAAAGAAAAAAGACGATGTTTGTTTTTGGTCACGAATTCCTCAAGATCTTGTAAAACTTCTCTTAGGAATTCTGTGGTCACTTCAGTTCCGCTCTGTTTTCCAACTTAGATTTTGTGTTGTGCAAATATTGTTGCTCCATTGTAGCTTAAATTCTCTTAGTTATGAGAATTATAAATGACCACATAGAAAAGGTGAATTATTGGTCTTTCTTCAAGAAAAAAATATTTTTCTTAATTTATATCCAAAAGAAGAAATTCAGCATTTTAAGATACAAAATGAGAAGTTTGACATGCAAGATTAAACTGATGTACATTTTGTAATAAACAATATAAATGTTGAACAGCTTAATTCTAAACAATCTTTAAAAAGACAAACAGACGAATAGAAAAAAAAAAGAAACATGATTGCATTTTTACTGATTTTTTTACTGGTTTTTGTCATGAACAACTGAATGTGTCCGCCATTTTCTCATTGCACTCATCACAGAGATCTTTGCATAAAATTACATCATATAAATTTATTTGTTTATAATATAAAGGTGGGTTGTGTGCATGTGTATGTGTGCGTGCATGCGTTCGTGCGTGTGTGCAAGCGTGCGTGCATTCATGCGTGGAATTGTCTCAGATATTATAAGTTCTATCCGAAAATTATATATATATATATATATATATATATATATATATATATATATATTATTTAATTACTTAGTTTTCGCTCATAATGAAATTAGACCAGTACACTGTTGTATTAAAAAGTGTTCAATACAATTATATTGTAGAACTTTTGAATATTTTTTATTTGTAAACGAGTAATTACGCAACCTTATAAGCAAGTAAAAGAAAACGTAGATTGAAACCTACTGCTCAAGCATTTACTTTTATAAAGAGTGCTCGATACAGGGTAGAGCTTAATTACAATATATATATATATATATATATATATATACATTCTGAATCAGTATCATTCAGGAATAACATTCGCACGATTTATTTGAGCACACATACATATATACATGTACGTGCATATATATATATATATATATATATATATATGCGTAGAAAATTTGGAAAAGACAAGTACTCTGCAACTATTTCACTGCGACTAACGGCGTATCTATGGTTTTCTTCATGTTTTGGAGGATGAAAAAACTTATTCATTATTTTGTATATACGATTCGGATGGAAATCATATTTTGGAGAGTAATCGAACCTAAATAATGGAGTAATTAATTAAAAATTAAGGCAGTTCTAGTTCGCCAATATTTATTTAAGGTAAAAATATGGTTATTAACAGATAAATACATATCGCGTGGTTGACCATTATATATATATATATATATTAATTTGTTTGCGTGTCCGTGTGTGTGAATGTGTTTTATTGTGTTTTTCAAAAACTATAAGAAAAGGTATTTTTATAGGAGCAAGTACCATACTAATACCTATTGCTGTTTTTGTTCATATTTCTTGTAAGAGCTTTTCTTTACAATTTAATTAAATACTTAAAATAATCACTTTTTGTTTCATTTTATGTAAAAAGCGTGTTTTTTTTTTTTTTGGGGGGTTTTTTTTGTCCATATTGTCCAAATAAGATAACACAAAAATAGATTTATTTGTGTTATGAAACCCTAATATGTTGGGCATTAATTCGGCAAAATCTTTTTTAGGTTCTTCTTCTTTAAAATTACCCACACAGATAAAAAGTCAGGGTTCATTTCGTTGTATTTTTATATTGTAATTTGAACATTTGAAGTAATTATATTGAAAACAATGTCAGTTTTTAATTTAATTTCCCTTTCTAAACCATTTAACTCGCCTTTAAAATATTTTTTTAAATGAAGGTTGTTTCGATGAAAACAAAAACAAATTTCATAAGAAAAATACATATTGTAATTTGGACTTATTAGGCCGAAAAGAAACATAATTTAGTTGAGTTGCAATTTTTCTAGTTGAATCTAATTGTAAAATCTAATTATATATTTTTATTCAGCGTTGTTTGATTTTTATTTTTTTGGATGTCTTGGCCAAAATATTTCAGTTTAGTCACTCACAAAGTTTGTGTTTGATCATAAATTTTGGTTCATATTTTTATTTTTGTTTTGTATCGCTGTTCCATTCAAATTGATGAAAAATCCTAAAGTTGTGTCATGAAATATGTTTAATACATTTATCTAATACAGTCTTCTTAACGGATATTTGCAACAATGATGTTTTTTTTTGGGGGGGGGGGTGTTGCATATTTTTTGAAAAGTCTAACATTATAATGTGCTTGACCTCGGACATTCTCAAAAACTTTTCATTCCATCACCGAGAAATTCATTATAATTTCTATTTCTTAACATTGTTGGTATATTTGTGATAATAGAATATTCGAGTCGACATTGGTGGACAAGTTAGTTCTTAACGATCTCCTCAAGGTAAATTTTGTTTGGCTTGAACAATGAATTGTATAAAAAAAGTAAAAACTAAGATACTAATGTATAAATGCTATTATTTTGCTGAGTCATGTCTTGACTTTGGTTCGGAAACAAATCATAAAAACGGTAACATTTTATCTTAGATATTTTAATCTTACGTAATCATACGAACTTCATTGTTGCTTAACTAATAAGAAAGGAAAGAAATACAGAAGATTACTGGATGCAATAATGCCCTGCAGAAAAGTTATCGCGCGAAACAATGATTATATACGCCAAAGAAAAATCTGCAAATTGCAGCAGCGGAAATATATATATATATATATATATATATATATATATATATATTTCTAAGCTCATTCTTTATCTGATTTTTTAACACCGTTGTCTCTGCTAGTTACAATCAGAAACGTAGCCGATTAATGAGATTGAACACAGTGCTAGTGAATGAGGCAAAAATACTGTCAAACAAATTGATTGGACATAATTTTTTCACAACCGGCGTAGTGCCTAAAATCAAAGCTGATCCTACGATAACATTTCATTCGGAGCTACTTTGAAAATTCTTCCTGTCTTGAATGAGTTTTTTTTACTTCTTGAGACCAATAATAATAAGATCACAACAAATTGATTAACTCTTCGCAATCCGCTTAGTTGTTCAACACAAATTTGACTGTCATACAAGAAAATCAAGTTGTTTTCAGTGACAGAATAATAGAGTTTATTAATTCATGCTTCCTTGGCAAATGAAAGCAATGAATTCAAGCTGAGTAGGGAATTACTAGATGTACGTGGGGCGTAACGGTTAAGGACTCGGAAAATGAAATCGGCAAACCGAATACAAGTTCCGGTTGGAGTTGTTATTACGCTCACCTCTTTCCTTGCCCTCAACTTTATAGTGTTGAAAATTCTAGAAAAGTTTAATGAAAATATAACCCTAACCCTAACCCCCTGCCGAAAATATATTAAATATGAAAAACAAATACCATCCCCTTTTAATGCAACTACAGACAAGAAAATGAATGTCTTGTAGGCGGTAAATTCTTGAGAGAAGGTACTATCTATTCGGGCCGGTGCGTATTACCCCCGAACTCCCCGACCGTGGTCTGTAGACCAAGCCTGACTGAGGCCGCGGGCAATGCTTCTGACCCTTGCTGTCTTATCACAATTTGTGTTTTTCTATCCACATTTATATACGTTAAAAATTAAACTAAGCACAACTAAATATTAGAGGATGAAAAATCTACACGGATTTTGACATCATTCTGGGATGGGGCTTCCTTCCTTTTTTAATTTCTTTCTAAAACTGTAAATTTGTTTTGCTCATGCTTAATCAAAAGCACTATATAAAATTCACTATTTTTTATCTATAATGTTGAATGTGTTAAAATTTTTCAGTGTTTTAACAATAAAAATTTCAAGTTAATGTTTAAAATTGCTGCAAAACACTGTTGATTTATTTAAGATGGAATGACATTTCTTAATCTACATTTAGACTGTGTCTACGGCTATATCGTGTTGAATACACCGCTTCTCGTCCGATCACCGAAGTTAAGCAACATTGAGCCTGGTCAGTACATAGATGGGTTGACCATTTGGGAATACCAGGTGCTGTAAACGTAAGGACCAAGAATGGTCCACCGGTCCTCCAGGTTTGGGGGTTGGGCGTAGGGCTACCCCGTAAAAAACAATTTGTTACGGAAACAGTAACAAAAAGTTACTGCCCTACACACCATTGAGGGTAAAAGGGTGAGATGATGATTTAGATTGTATTTATTTTCAATTTTTCTAGTTGAATTGTTTATCCATTTTGTATATGATGCATTATTGTACATAATTATGTTGAAATACAATTTGTATTTTATATGAATAATCCCTTATGAAAATTGAGATGCAGTAAAGTGGGAGCCTTGTATCATAAATTTTGTATCATAAATATATATATATATATATATATATATATATATATATATATATATATATATATATATATCGAAATAATGACTTGATACCACAGAAAAAGAATATGGATTTGAATAAACATAATTTCATGTTCATTTTTTTTAAATATCTGGGCATAGGCTTCCTTTCGGCCAACGCTTCGTCAGGGACCAGTCGTTGGAAACTTTAATTATATCAGATTGATTAAGATAAAATATGGAAACAGTACTGGAACTCGCTTAAAATTACAAATATTGTAAATACGTAAAATTAAAAACAAAAATTTACGGTTAAAATACGTAAATAAAGAAAAATGATCAAGTGGAGCATAAAAAAAAAAATTAAGCTCATATATCTCCGAATAAATGCAAAGACCTTATAAAATTCTCTTTCTGCTTGCGCAGTACAGGCTGAGATAATTTTTAAACATAAAGTTTCTAAAATTAATTAATTTTAGAAACTTTATGCTGTGATACAGGCTTGATACAGGCTTGTAGATGATTATAATACACACACATATATATATATATATATATATATATATATATATATATATATATATATTTGAATATTTTTTAAATATATATACTGTTTAATAAATAAAGGAGTGTCAATTCAAATATGGGTACCTACTAAAAATTATATTTAAAGTGAAAAAGTATTTATATATGAGGCTAATGTGTGTGTGTGTGTGTGTGTGTGTGTGTGTGTGTGTGTGTGTGTGTGTGTGTGTGTGTGTGTAAGGAAAAATACTGGGAAATATCAGTGCAAAACTGAAATCCGAAAGCGCAGAAATGTACTGAACTGTAATACAATATCAGTCCTCCACTATGGTTGTGAGTTCTACAATTTCCTCATAGAAAAAAGAAAAAACATGAACCAGTAGAAATGTGGTTCTATAGATGAACTGAACCTGTGAGCAGCGATAAACTTTTATAGAAAATCGAAACAAAAAGAACACAATTACTTTAATTTAGGAAAATTGTTAAAATTCCTCAGGCACATCATGAAGAAAGAGGACGTGGGAAACCTGATACTCAAAGGATAGTTTGAAGACAAGACGCGGACATGGAAATAACGCTATACCTCCTTAGCGAGCTTGAGTAAATGAATGGAATTGGAACAGATAAGAAAAAGACAAAAATATTTAGAACCAGAAATGACAGGAAATTATGGCGAGCCTCAACATTGAAAAATCACGGCATATAGAAAAATATGAGGAAATATTTTTTTTAAATACATCATCAAATAGAATCAACGATTGCACTTCAAATATGGCATGTTGATAAATATTCGATAAAGGTTTTAATTTGATTAATTTATTTCCAACGCTACGTCATAATCTGACCTGTGCTGTATCTGAATTGGTTATCCTTCAGGCGATAATCATGAGAATAGATTTCAAATTTGGTATGAAAAATTGCGTACATCTATCTACCAATCTGAGAATATATATGTATGTTTGAGGCGAAAATGAACCCTTCTTAGAAATAAACAATGATAAAAATTTCAGAAGCATAAACGCAACATATGATGAAAATATTGCTTAATCTACTCAATTCACTTTTAACTTTAATTAGTATTTCATGCATTTCCTGGAGGTGTGTATCATTTACCTGCTCATATCTATATGAAAATATATAAGTGATCCAGGTATATATGATGTATCAAAAATACTTTTTTGTATTTGGGGTGGGTTTCTCACACCAAAAAAGGGGAAAAGTTTATATAAGCATATGTACGCAAACCCTTTGCTTTTCAGTTATTAAACATAAAGAAAGTTTCTGGTAGCGCTGTGTTGCCATGTAGCCTAGGTTATATTTGTCATTCGTGTAACTTTGTGGCTAGTCTATCTTCAATGTTTAACGTGCGTAATAGTGAATGAACAGCCGCACAAATAGTAATGGACGTGAAGCTGCACGACTGTATCAGACTGCATTTCCAGACCGAAGGCAGCCGAGTCATTTAACATTTACTGCTGTTTATCGTCGTGTTGCTGAGACTGGATCCTTGACACCACAAACGATGAATCGAGGAATCCTGAGATCCGTTCGTACACCTGACCACGAAGACACACATTTTACCGGCTGTCGGAAACAAACTAGGTATCAGCAC
>JBBBDQ010028533.1:540000-697500 GCA_037127315.1 Ascarosepion bandense
TAAATTCATTTCTCACGGGTATTTATACGTAAGTGTATATCACGAAATCGACTGAAATTGGGACTCGTTTCTCCGATTTCCAATTCCGAGTCTTTATTCCTTACATCACCCTTATGTCCAAGTTTACAGCACCTACTGTTTCCCATGTAGATATTAACCAAACTCAACGTCGTGTAAATTCGGTAATCGTACGAGAACCGGTGTTTCGATATGATATGGCCATAAGCATTTGTATTAAGAAATGAAAAGGATGAGTTATTTAAAAATGATCACGAGTACAGGAAGAAAAATTCAAAATTAGCAATAATTAATTAATCGTCGTTGTTTAACTTTAATGGGTTTACGAGAACCGGTCTTTCAAATCTGATATGGCCGTAAGCCTTCCATTTGTCTAAAATGAGGACCAACATTACACGCAACAAAATGACACTTTGCATTCCACAAAATGAGTGCTGTTTATCTGATTTTTAAATGTATCTTTTAAACCTCTCTATATGCGTACATTAATTGTTTGGCTACTTTGAAGAAAGTTATGATGTATAAAATCTCTTATTCACCAAATATTTATAGATTTCCAAGCTTCTAAGCTGCATTCAACCAATGTCCATATTTTCTTTGGCTTTTATACAGATTCCATTTATCGTCACAGATTATGATACCATGCAAAAATTGATCAATTTCAATGTGACTAACGCAACCCTTCATACGTCTGATTACTCGTTCTGCATTCAATTCAGATGCAAATCGTTTGACAAACTGGGCATTTGCTTCT
The DNA here is from genome assembly GCA_037127315.1 of Ascarosepion bandense. Classification (NCBI taxonomy): domain Eukaryota; kingdom Metazoa; phylum Mollusca; class Cephalopoda; order Sepiida; family Sepiidae; genus Ascarosepion; species Ascarosepion bandense. The sequence continues at coordinate 540,773 of JBBBDQ010028533.1, forward strand.
TGTTAATCACTCTTAAATGATTTTAAATGGTTCCATGTTGTATCGGCTGTTTTCTTATATCAACTATATGATAGCGGCGTGATCCTGGCTTATAATATTTACGCCGTCCTTGTTCTGTTATGGTCTCTCCAAATAGCGAAAAACTTGTACTTAATCAAACTCTAACTTGTACGAGAGCCAAGATTATGATTTATGGTGACGTCAAATATTCTATTAAGCTTGAGTCCGATAACAGAATTTTCAACAATACTAAGAAGGAATGAGAAAACGAAGTTGTATAAAAAGTACATAGCAACGGTAAAATTTTATGGATCAACAATCAATAAAAAAAAAATGCATACAAATGAGTATTTACAAAAATGCAAGAAAGGTTCTTGTTTAGCGCCCGCAGTTTTAAATTTATCAATAGGTAAATTGAAAAGATTCTATACGTATGTATGTGTTGGAGGGAGAATATATGCTTATATGAAATAAGAGGTTAGTTAAGAAGTGGGACGATTATATTGAATCAATTGCTAACACATTACTTAATAAATCCCGGGCCTAAATAATAAAACAACAACTTCTAGGGAAAATTTGACTTTATTTATCAACATAGAATTCTTCTAGAATGATACAATGATTTCAACGCTTCTTTAACAATCCGAAGCCTTTTTTGTTTGTATAACTATATATCTTTAGCCTCAAAATATGCCTCAGCTTCCGATATCACTTCTTCATTGGAGCCAAATCTCTTGCCCTGGAACATTCTTTTGAAGACTGCAAATAGCCAGTAGTCGCTGGGGACCAGATCTGAAGAATAGGGTGGATGCGGAAGCAATTCGAACTGCAATTCAGGTAGTAATGCCATCGTTGCTATCGACTTGTAACACGGTGCGTTGTCTTGATGAAATATCACTTTTTTCTTCTTCATTTGTGGCCGATTTTTGGTTATTTCTTTCTTCAAACGCGCCAATAATGCTATATAATATTCGAGATTGATGAAAAAAATACCTTGCGCATCCCAAAATACTGAGGCCAAAACCTTGTTTGCGACTTTGGTCGCTTTGGACGGTTTTCACTTGCTACTGTCCACTTAGCTGACTGCTGATTTTACTCTGGAGTGAAGTGAGGGATCCATGTTTCATCCATTGTCACATATTTACACAAAAACTTCTAGTTCCGTTGAAACTGACGCGAACAACGCTCTGAATCGTCGACGCGTTATTGTTTTTGATCGACTGTGAGCAAACGCGGCATCAACTTTAAACGCAACTTTCTCATTGACAAATGTTCATACAAAATGGTGAATACACTGCCTTATGATATGTCCAACTACTCTGCTATCTTACACAACTTCAATTTAAAATCGGCCAAGTTTGTGGATGTTTTTGGTGTTCCCCAGGACAACTACCGACTTTTGGGCGACATGAGCGTTCAGCACCATATGTGTCTGTAAGACCGCGTTTAAAGTCAGCATACCACCTTTTAACCGTTGTTTCCGGCGGTGCAGAGTCCAAATAACACTTATCACTACCTTACTTGAACAGTATTTTTCTCACCAGAAAGCAATGCTTTATTAACACACAAAATTCAGATATTTTCATTGTTTTGAAAATTTGCAACAGTAGCTTCACCTAAATAACTGTAATTTGTAAACTAATAATCCGATTGGACCCAAATTGTGTCACGTACCATTTGAAGGTTAGTAATTCATAAAAATCATATGGATTTTTTATTAGTGGCGCCATCTATATGTCATGCTCGGGACTTATTGAGTGATGTGTTAGGTCTGCAGCTAGGTAAGTCGATTCACACTATTATCAGTCTACCATTTTTTTAGGCCTTGAATATTGCAGCCATATCTGGTTGATGTTTCTATTTCTTCTAGAGATTCCCGAAGAAATCCAAAGAAGAATCTGCAATGTTATCGGATATATACATATATATGTGTATTGTGGTGTAATGGATATCAACTCGGAATGAGAAATCAGGGAGCCAAGTTTGAGTTCCAGTCGAATTTGTTTCATTCACTTACGCACAAATGCTCTGGGAAAAGATATTACTTCATCTTCTCCCTCCATCTATGGGTTGAATGGTAGAACAGATTGGATTCTATAGTCTTGATTGCGAAGCAGTCTACCACAGAAATCAATGGCAACCTTCTAGCTAATCAGTCATGTCTTGAAAGAGGCATGGTCGCTTAAGCGTGTATCATGTTTGGCAGTTAACTGACTGATATAATATATACTTGTGCATTTTCGTAATGGCGTTGTGTGTCAAAATTGCTGTTTTGCAGTAGTTTACTGGTGGAAAGGCTTTTTAAGCTAGCAAATTTATTTGTCATAAAGTGCTCGATATCAAGGGGAGCATAGAACGTTAACAGAAGTTAGCAGAAGTTTGTCACTTAACTAAGCAGTGTTATTTCAGTCATGCAAACTTCGAAGTTTCCTGAAACATTATTGTGATGTCTTCACTCTTCAGATTTTTTATTTTCTGCAGATAACTGTGACAAACTTCTAAAATTTAATTCTATTTATTAGTAGTATGAATGTTATTTCTGTTATTATACATAGAGCACTATTTTATTACCACCAGATCTCAATGTGCGATACTATATATATATATATATATATATATATATATATAATAACTAAATAGACTCTGTAAGTATGCTGGCCGTAAATTTATACTAAAATAAACCTCCGAAAAAACCATTAGCAAACAGAACCTAAATCCGTTACAATCCGGTGTACTAAGACGTCGGATAAATGGGGAGAAAAAAAAGAAACCCGCGGAACAAGAACAAAACATTCAATTCTCGATTATTCAGGCCGGTAGATATAAATGAGTGTATATATATATATATATATATATATATATATATATATATATATATTAAAAAAGGATTAATTCAAAGATGTTGAATGGCCATTTCGATATGAAGATCCCCACGGGGGACGACACATCACCTCAGCAACAGAAAAAACCTTTCAGAAACTGGAGAAAAATTAGTCTAATTTTCCTTTTTAAATAGATTGCAAAGAAATTTAAAAATAAATAAATAAATAAATAATAAAATAAAATAAAAATAAAAATAAAGGGAAAGAAAAAGAAAAAGAAAACGAAAAAGAAAAAGAAAAAGATAGAATAAAATCAAATAAATAAGAAAAGAAAAAAAATTGACATCGTCTGGGTTCGCAAATTTATCCTAAGTTTCCTGTTAAATATCTCTACCGCGATCAAATCTTCCATCAATTTTTTAAGGTTCTGACTTGCATTATAAAGCAAGCGAAATTTACTGAACTATAAATTGATTTAATTAGACTGTTCTCATGTTGATTTTTTTTTTAATGATACATTTTTCAAAAAATGCACTTTTCTTATTTTTATTTATTTTCTTTTTATTAAAAGCAACTGTTTCTAAAGGTTTTTTTGAAAACCTTTCTAATTACTCCGTGTTTATTCATCTAGCAACTTAAGCCTGGTAACCACTACGCCACATCGAAGGGCCCAATTGTTATATCGTATGCCCTAAAAGATAACTCGAATGGTGTTTATATTCACGCTTGGTGATTGAGTAAATGTAAATAAAATTTGCCTTTAGAGGCTCATCCCTTGTTCCCTGTTTAGGATATGGTTTCCGGCTTTCTCTTTTCCAATCTTCTCACTTTGTTTTTGTTTTTTTTGTCTTGTTTTTTTTTCCCTCAATTGGAGTAGATAGATCTATCTATCGCCCGGTTCACACTCCACCCACGTCTATTGAACAGGTTAAAAGGCTCATTCCTTGTTCCCTGTTTAGGATGTGGTTTCCGGCTTTCTCTTTTCCAATTTTTTCACTATTACGTAGCCCCCTGCACATCAGTGGCGTTACCGCCTTGCTCGGGGTGATACGATTAAAAAAAAAATTACATTATATTTTACTGCGTGACGTAGACTGGATATGTTCTTTTCTCATTACTTCCACATTTGTAACATACATCATTTTTTAAGGGATAGTAACTGACATAATACCTTTTACCACATTGCCAACACGGTTTTAGAGTCTTGTAATTATTTTTTATATTGTCTTAATACATTTTACTTGTCGATGTGCCGGTGGTGTAATGGCTAGCGGTACACAGTTTGAATTCTAGTCGGGTCCGTCACATTCACTTGTGCACAAATATCTTTGAGGTTGTTACAATTCCCCCTAGCTAATTTGTGGACTTGCGTCTAGAAAAAATATTGTAATGAAAAAAAATATTATTAATATAATAATCATTCGCAAAACACAAAAATAATTATTCTTAGAATCCAAAATTTCAGTTTTCTTTCGCCCACAAAACGTTGTTGATTTACCGTAAAAACTAATCAATCAACTAATGTTTTTATTTCAGTTTTTTAGTTGTTTTGGTTTTAGCCACAGGCTGGTGAATTGTCACCAAAATCGAGGTTTTAATTTTATTGATCTTTTGTGTGTTGACAAACTGTTAGATCAGTCTTATAACAGTTTTGTTCGAATACCTGCGTCTCTAGTTTATTTAATTCTTAATACAAAACATATAAGAATTGTTTTTTTATTGGTTTCTTTCCTTACAATATTACACATTTTCCATTGACAGTATTTGCGTAAATGTGTTTACGTCGTTATTCATATTGTTTTTTTTATAAGTTATACGCACTGCTACCATGTATTAAATAGGGATAGATTTAACATAATTTCCAATCTTCGAATTGAGGTAATTTTCAGTTTTTATAGGTAGTGTTTCCTTGTATAATAATAATAATAATATTGTGTTTTCGTGACTCAACACCCTATATTCTTCGCGCGCACACACACACACACACACACACACACACACACACACACACACACACACACACACACACACACACACACACACACACACACAGACAAACTAACAAACAAAACAAAAACGAAAAAATTCCCCCAAAACACACGGATACTGATATCCCCTGAAACCAGAAGTGTCACAGTTAAATTGAGATGTATGGTAAATATAAAAAATTTGACTTTTAGAAAAATATTTGGGTTAAACATCATATGGCGTCTTTCAGACTTAAGCTGTTCGGTTAGGTAAGATAAAACTTTTGCGTTCCGTTACCCTTAATTATCTTAAAAGGAATCTTCTGGCGAACTCTTGCAATCCTTTTTTATTATCTTCATAGCGTTTATACCTCGCTTCGAAACTTACTCTATTTTCAAGGTCATAAATTTAATTTTGGAGATGAATTTGTAATCGCGTTCGTTGTGTATGATGTACTTGATATTTGTCTCATTTGAATGAACATTATTTCTGATTTGTTTTCTGTTGAAATACGTTTTAAATTCTTCCATTTTACAATTTCGGAATCCTACGTGTTACACTGACGTAGAGTGTTATTTATATAAACTCAAATTCTCCTCACCAATATTATATCTTGGAGTATTCTTTTGCCGTCTATGTCGAGGTTGATCTACTATTGCAATATTTACATCTTCATGTTTTTTGGTAACACTAAGTAATGAAGAAAATCTCCTTATTTAAACTGTAATGTAATACCAGTCTCCCTATATGGCAGTGAATCCTGGACAATCTCCTCAGAGATGAAGACTAGACTTGAGACAACAGTGTTCTACAGAAAGATGCTGAGGATACCATGGACCGCGAACATGGGAGTAAAGAATAAGTTTTAAGCAAAATGAAAAACAAAAAGGATAGTTACATTTAGAAAGAGACAACTGAAATTCCTCATAAATGATTAAAAAAAGAGGGTTTGGAAAATTTTAAAGAAAAGTGAAACTGTGGAAAGCAGCGAATAACTTACTTAAGGAGCTTGTGTAATTTGTTGGCAGAACAGCAACTAGAAAGGGCAGCAAAAAGAGAAAGCTTATTGAGTATTACAAAAGATATAAAGTTGTGAAAAGCCATGATCATCCATGACCTAAAAGGACACGGCGTATCCAAGAAGAACACTCGGTGTACCCACTGAACAACCTGTGTTTCATATTTGTTTAAAAGTGTCTCGGCGTCTTCTGCCAGAACGAGACTTTTCGCAAATAACAAGTGGTAGAAAGTGTATTCGTGAGAATATTCAACTTTCTAATTGATACATTAAACCTTGCACCAACTTCTCTGAGTACAACTTTTAAATCTTTGTCATTGATTAATGGTTTTAGTCGACTTCCTTATTAATTTTCAGATGTGAAATCTCCAATTGAATTTTTTAAAATCAAAATCTTACTCTTTATTTTACTTATATGTGCAACTTAAATTCTTCGCCGCTCACGCTTCATTACAGCGATATTCTAAGCTTAGCTTACATGTGGCACAAGGCCGAAAGTATGGAGCACCTAGTGATGATATTACTCACTACTCAGTCGTAACTGTTCTATCACAACAAGCTTGCTAACCATTACAACATGTCGAGAAGCTGGGATTATGTTTCATTATGTTTCTATTTGAATTGAAGTAGTTAAGTGAAATCTATAGAATAATGTATAAAACAGTAATTAGTTTGAACAAATATCTATTTTTGTAACATAAATTTTTTGTCAATCCACTCAATCAAACACTTCTTCATTACATAAATCTAAAATTATGCGATGAAAAATTGACATCAAAATTCAGTTAACAAATATTAAATTACAGATATATTAATCCGTCCTTGTATATAATTATAAAATTTTTACGGTACATAATGAGAAAAAAGGCATGGAAAATCTGATACTCACAGAACAGATTGAGGGTAAGAGAGACAGAGGAAAGCAACCTACCCTGCGGGAATGACGGATGGATGCCAAAACAGGGTTTAGGAGAGATAACAAAAAACATTTATTAAGAGCTACAAATGATATAAAATTATGAACAGCCATGATCATCAACACACTGAAGGGACACGGTACATAAAAGAAGGAAGAAAATATAATCAAGAAAATTTGTTGTTGTTGAATATACGACATAAAATCAAATATCGGAATGAGAAATCGGAGAGGCAAGTTCGAATTCCAGTTGAATTCGTTTCATTCACATACGCACAAATATCCTTGGGAAAGGGTATTAACCCATCTCTTCTCCGTCTAGCTATGGGATTGAATAAGCAAAATAGATTGGGTTTTATAGCCTTGGTTGGCAATCGGTCTACAGCAGAAATTAATGGCAGCCTACTGCGGGAAAATCTTTTGCCTAGACAGTAATGTCACGAAATGATCGCCTAAGCGTGTATCACGTATGGCAACGAACTGACTGACTGAGTATTTTGGAAAGAGATTAAATCGAAATCCATTATTTCTTGTTGAAGAGATTATTTTAAGCATTCACACACACACACACACACACACACACACACACACACACACACACACACACACACAAACACACTCATGCATAAACACTCGTTCAATCACAAAATCACGAAGTCCATTTGCATAGAATTGACAGTATGATTTGATATTGCTGCTAAGGGAAAATAAACTTAGTTTTCATTTTGTTTACTCAGCATTATTTTCATCTCAATATCTTTTTCTTCTATGTGCCGTGTCCCTTCAGGACGTAGACGATTATGGCCTTCTACATATCCGCATCTCTTCTAGCCTTTAACACCCTTTCTCTTGTTACCCCTCCCAAACACTGCTCGATCATTCATTTGTTAAAGCCTATCAAGTATGTCATGCGTTGCTTTCCCCTGTTTCTCTCCCTCCCATCTGTCTTGTGAGTATCAGATGTTTCAAACCGTCCTTCCTCATTACATATCCCAGAAACTTCAGCTGTCTTTTCCTGATGTGAAGTATCAGTTTCCTTTCCATTTCCATCCTTTCCACAATCTTGTCGTTGCTAATATGTATCCTCAACATTCTTCTGTAGAACCAAATTTCTGCTGCTTCAAGGCTTTCCTTCATTTTTAAAGAGATTATCCAGCATTCTTCGCCGTGTTGAAGGACAGATTTCACATAACAATCCAGTATTCTCTTCTCTGTTTCTAACAAAATTTTCCTGTCTCTCAATACTTTACTCAGCTTTTGGAATGCATCTTTGGTCATGGCAATCTGAGTATCGCATATTACGTCCTCTGTTAAAACACTTCCCAGGCACTGAAATTTCTGTACCTAGTTAATTTTAGTATCCCCGATCTGTAGTTGGCATTCTGGGCTCCTCTTTGAACTGATGACCATGTATTTAGTTTTCTTGTAATTTATATGTAGTTTTTTCTTTCCGTTTTTTTAGTTACCTTTTCCAGGTTTGCTATCAGCACTGTATCATCAGCATATTTTATATTGTTCAAATCATAATGCACAAAAACCAATGCATTTAATGAAGTTCAGTAATTTATTGTTTTCATGCAATTCAAATCCAATGACTAAATAATTTAATACGCCAAAAACTTTCACCAAATATTTTCCTATTCAATTCAGTTGAGTTACGAGGTGAGCTGAATTTTTTTTTTTTTTTTGCTTTAAACTGAAAGCCGTTCACCAAAATGTTGATGTTCTGATCAGTTTTCTTCATGAAATGTACAGATGAAATCTAAACCCAAACTAAAGCATTTGAAATATCTCAAATGAAGTATGAATTTAAATATAAGATGCGATGAGTAAATTGTCGTCGTTTTATTTGTTTTTTGCTTTTTTGTCTTTTTTTTTTAGAAAGGCGTGTTATACAGCTTGAAATTCTCGCCGGAATCTCTAACACAAACATTTCAGGGTGTCTGGGTTTTAATCTGAGGACATTGTAGAGGATTCAGGATGAGATGGATGAGTCTAATGGTGATTACGTAGATGTTTGGAGTAATCACTAGTAATGGTGACGTTATGCCTCCATTCATCTTCTCTTAGGATTTATGACTCAACACCGAGGCCTCTCTCAAGGGCCTTGAGGAAATCATGCTGCTCTGGGTCAAACGGGTGGCTGTTGAGAAACCCTAGGTCTGGCAATATGACTCTGCACCATGCCACACAAGTGAATCCAGTCATGGCTGTCCGATCATTTCAACCTTTACATCTAGCCATCTAACTCCCCATACTGCAAACCCCTTTATTATTATGTATGAGGTGCAGTTGAGCGAGAGACCCTACAAAACCCCTTGTAACACCAAAGATGAACAGAAGGAAAAGGTTATGAGAGCATTCACCAAATTAAACAAGGTGACCTCCCAGAAGCGAAGCAGAAGATTCTGAAATCATCCGGAGGCCGTCGTTAAAGTTAATGGCAATCTTATTAAATAAATCTACTCTTTGGTATTTCAAGACATTTTTGTGTATTTTTTAAATATATCTGTTAAAATGAGATGTCAGTGTTATTTTTATTTTTGCATAATTTAGACGACAAATTACCTATCGCACTCTCTATGTCCCCGAATTGCTTTTAGTCTATATTAAAGGGTTCGCATTTTCAATATTTAAGAATTTGTAGCTAAAAAGTTCTTATATAACGGGTGTATCAGTCTCGCTTATTAATGCATACACATACGTAAGCAGTAAGAAGTATTATGGGCTTAAAACGAGATTTATTTTACGGAACATTCATGAAGCAAAGCGAAATCCTTTCTATACATTTTTTAGTTTCTGATAAGGTGCAAGGCCTTGAAATCTCCCTTAAATTAAAAATATTTCAAACTCTCAGTAAAAAATAGATCTACGCTCACTCATAGACATGTCTAACAGCAAAAGATTAGTAATAATATTGAACATTAGTAATACTATAATATCGAATGCCAAATATTCTATTTTGCAGTTATACCCACTTCAACTGTCTCTGTCTGTCCCTGTTCCTTATCAATAATGGCTATTACCTCCCGACTGCCGTTCAGCAATCTCCTCAATTTCCTCCTGTCACGCCCAGGAGCTGTTATATCCTCATCTCTTATTGCATCACTACCTGTCTTCTTCCCAGGCCTATTCTCATTCCATACTCTCACCTGTTCGATTTCTCTCTCTGAGTACGCCTGTGCCAGCTCCTCTCCCTGCTTTATTTTAATAGTTTTATTGGCAACATTGGTTAACAGTAAGGGAACGGCCCCCAATCCCTTCACCAACGAAGCACACACGGTTATTTTTCCTTCACTATTATCATACCTATCAGTAGGAACCACTTGGTACCGGTCACTGTTCAGTACTACTTCTGTTATAGTCTTGCCCTTCCCAGATACAGTAGTCTTAGGGGAAAACTTTATATCTGTCTGGGCCACCACCGGCAATTGTTCATAATTTTCCTCTCCCAACAGTATTCCTAACCCGTCCAATGTTAGGATGTCGGAGTCAAAACGGATCTGTGCCTTATTCTGCCTAAGCCAGTCACTCCCCAAAATTAGCACACCACACGTCAAGTGCCACATAAACCTTAAGGTTACCTCTGGTTCTTGCCAACTGGAAAGGTAGCTACGTCATACCCTCTGTCCTCATCCTGCTACTATCAGCCTGACTTATGAGTAAGATCGACGGGACTAAGCTTTGTCTTCCGTCCCAACTGTCTAAAAACCTTGGAGTTAACCAGTGATACTGAAGCTCCAGTATTGACAAGGGCCTTCACCTTCTTGTCTCTCAGCAACACATTGCAGGTGAACTATAGCCCTTCCTTCAGCAAACGGTATATATGTGCCTTTCTCCTTCTCTTACGTTCTCTACCTTTCTCCCACTTTCTTGACAACCCAACCGAGTCATGGGAGCTGGCAACATGAGTTCACCTTTTTCTAGGAGCACCAACTTCTGTCTAGGTGCCCTCCTGGGTGGGTTAGAGCCCAGATGACTATCTTTTCTCGGACTAGTAACCCATTTCTTGACCCGGGAGGCCATAAATCACTTGCTTCTTTTGAATGTACAGAATCCATCCGTGCAAGTCCGCAGGTTTTTTTTATAAGTAAGTAGCTTCATAACCCATTGTTATTTCGGGGATTCCCACGTCCCCAGAGCCATCTGTGGGGTCTGATCCTGCTGCACTCATCCTAGCATCTTGTCAATTACTACTTTCCCACGAGAAGAGAGACCAATGACAGAATGAAAGAAAAAATACTTAATACGGTGGTGGCACTTCAACCGTGTACAAAGTAGACAAGATCAACAATATTACTAGCAGATCTAAGTGCAAATGATTTTTTCCTCCTTCTTCTGCTGGTGTTTTCCTTTCCTCCTTATGTCCCTTTCAGACCAATATAGTCCGAAGACTAGAATTCTTTCTGGTCTTACTCAGTCCTGACTGAAAAAAAAAACAAATGCAACATTCTCTCCTCTTTCAGACGGTTGTGGCAATTCCACAGGTCAAATCCTGGTCACAGCACCACATTTAACACTCTCTCCTCTCGAGTCGAATACTGGTTATCATAGCACCATATATTTAACCCTTTTGTCCCTCGGGAGTTATCCTGATCACGGACCGTATATTTAGCACTTCCACTATACGGGCCTATTCTGGTCAACGTGCACCAGGCCTAACTCATGAACCCTGGCCCCTCAACATCCGGTGTCTTTCTCTTCGGGTTGAGGCGTCTATTCGGTCTTAAACTAACTCAAGGGGTTGGCCGTAAGTCCCTGAGCATCTGTAGTCAGTCAACCGGCTCACTGGTTTATATCTGCTTTCTGCCCACGTTGTGATTATTAGATCCAGAAAGCAGAAGTGTTGTTCGTTCACAATCGACTGAAGATGTAGACACGGCTGGAGAAGCCGGTGCTAAACATTTAGAATGCAGCAAAAATAAATGGAAAGAAAAAAATAATGTCCGTAGAAAGCTGAACAAACAACTGTTAGATGGTTGTACTGTTAATGTCTTTTATATACAATGAAAGAATAGAAAAAAGAAAAAAATTACAGAAAGTAAAAGATTCTTAGCATAACAACTCACACACTGGTGTGTAGACAGAGAGAGAGTGTGTGTTTGTGGTTAACTTGTTGTTAAATCGTCTCAGAAGATATATGTAACTATTTTCAACTATGTTCTTCAGACTCTTTTGACAGTGTCTTGCAAAGGTGCTGGTACAAACGATGGATGATGCAATTCCGATGTTGTCGGGCTAATGACAACATTAAGCTTCATATACTCAGCGGTTTTCAATACGACCGCTATAACGACGATACTTCTCGTAGTCCTTCTTCGACTATTAAATTTCAACAATCCGCAACAAATTCGGGGCGACGCTTAAACTTTTCAAATCATAAATCTCCTTGTTAGGAACCCTCAATTCGACTTCTTCACAAAACATCAGTTTCACATAATCATTTCATAATCTCCTTCCTCTTCCTTGTCCTCCTGTCGTCACCGCCAGCAATTATAATCTTCAACAGATCCTCCGTCTGAACAATAGGACCAAATGCAAGTAAAATATAAAATATATTTTACTCTCCTTTTTCATTCAAAGACGTCTTCGGTTAGGTGGTTGGTTGGTCCGAATTGTCAGCAACCTTTCTCCAGCAAGTGAGGGGGGTGACCCGTACGCTCACATGGTTCTGATCTGTCTTGTCAGCACCCAACTCATCGGGGAGAGATCCGATATCACACGACCGTACACTTCCACGGTCGTCGTCCGACTCTTGCATTCTTCAGCTTTACTACGCGCTTATATAGGAAACCTGGGGCTATAAGCCAGACTATCCACGCGCTTATCACAAGTGACCTCCAAAGTTCATTTTGCTTACTAAGCGCTATTTCAATTTCACTTGAAAAAAAATATTTTCGTTCATTTCCACCGTTCTCCGATGACCCAAATTAAACGCCACTCAACTTATGCTAGATGATATTTCACCATTAGTAAACAAAATACATTTTGATAGTCAATCTACTCCAAAATCCTTTTTATCAAAAATATTATTTCGTTCATTCCCATTGTCTTCTGATGACTCCAAATTAAACGGGCATATCTTATGCCTAGATCAAATTTCTCAACAGTAAACATAACGGCTAGTTTATTTCACTGTTCACTTTAATAGTGTCAGTTTACTAGAAGTAGAAATTCTGTTTAAAAAAAATCTTAATAAAAATTAAAAAGAAAGAAACGCATAACATGAGGTTTCGGCCGTTGCGGCCTTCCTCTGGTGCCAGGAATTTTTAACCGTTTAAATGTCTCTCTCTCTCTCTCTCTCTCTCTCTCTCTCTCTCTCTCTCTCTCTCTCTCTCTCTCTCTCTCTCTCTCTCAAAACATTCTAATCACATAACGTTTTGTAATGTGTCGCCGTCCTAGTGACTATTTACGAGAGAAAAAATAAAGAGGTTTAATGTATGTATAATGCATATTCTGTACATAGTGCTTAAAATGTTTAATCATTAAAATGTATGTATGTATAATGCATATTATGTACATAGTGCTTAAAATGTTTAATCATTAAAATGTATGTATGGGTACATAGCAGCTGTGCAGGTTTTATTTAAATTCTGATTTAATTTTCCAGTGTGAACCGATAATAACAAGTATCACTGAAGCAGTACCTAGACGTATCTCTACACGCTGTTATGTGATAGAAGAAACAAAGAAAAATTGTAATTTAATTTTTATTCAAGCGTGAAATACATAATTAAGCAGGTATATAACTTTTCTTGGCACTGAAAATCCATTCACGAAACAATATCTCTTTTTTTATAAGAAATAGAAAATTAAACATTTCCTCATTTCTGGCTAACAAAATTATCTTGGTCAAATTCACTTTCCAAAATCAGTATTCCAATGAATACCATAAGGATTTATCTTAAAGTTTGAAACCAATGTGCAAAATGTGTTGAAAGACAGTGTGAATAAATGAATGTGTTGAAACGAAAGGTGTATATATGGAATAGCATGTATATTTTATGGCACTAGGTAATTGCATTTACGTGGTCTGAAAAATTTTAGGTTTCCAAAAATGTGGAGTGTACATGGTTGTGTTGATACAAGGAGTATATATATGAAACAGCATGTATGTATAATGACGCTAGGTAATTTCAATTCGGTTGGTTACGAAATATTTAGCCCCTCTACGTAAATAAATATTTCTACAAACAGAGAATGCGTACGGGTATGTTAACACGTGTAGTGCATATATGAAATGAAATGTACGTTTTATGACTCTTCGTAATTCCATTTCGTTGGTCTGAGAACTTTTCAGCACCCCTACATAAGTAAATATTCACACAAATTTAGAAAGTATATGGATGTGTTTAAACAAAGGGTACATATATGGAATATAATGTACGTTTTATGACTCTGCTTAATTCCATTTCGTTGGCTGAGAACTTTTCAGCACCCCTACGTAAATAAATATTCGCACAAATATAGAGTGCATACGGATGTGTTAATAGAAAGGTTGAATGTATGGAATTGGGTAAATCTATTTTCTTGTTCTGAGATCTTTTTAGCACTGCAATGTATGTAAATACTCCATCAAATTAGACTGTATATGGATGTGCTGAAACGAGAGGGTGTATATATGAAATAGCATGTACGTTTTATGACACTAGTTAATTCCTCTACGTTCGGTTGCAAATATTTTAGTACTTCTACGTGAGTAAATATTTCCGCAAATTTAGACTGTATACAGATTTGTTGATACAAGAAGTGTATATATGGAATAGTATGTACGTTTTATGACACTAGGTAATTTAATTTCGGTGCGCTGAGAAAGTCTTACCACCCCAACGTAAGTAAATATTCCCACACATGTACAATGTATGTGAATGTGTTGACACGAAGAGGGAATATATCTAATAGCATGTACGTTTTACGATTTTAGGTAATTCCACTTCGGTAGGCTGGGAACACTACCTTAGAAAATGTCTACACAAATGTAGAACATATATGGATGTGACGACAGAGTATATATGGAATAGCATGAACGTTTTATGACTGGGTAATTTCATTTAGGCGAGCTGTGACCGTTTTTGCATCCCTTCATAAGTAAATATACCCCAAAATTTAGAGGTACATGGAAGTTCTGAAATGAGGGTTGGATATATGGAATAGCATGTGCGCTTTATGACACCAAGTAATTTCATCTCGGTGGGCAGAGAAATTTGGCACCGCTATGGAAGTAGCTATTCCCACAAATGTAGAGTGTATATGCGTGTGTTGACAAAAGGAATGTATACATGGAATAGTATCTGCGTTTTAGGACACTTAGTAATTCCATTTTGTTGCGCTGAGAACATTTCAGCACCCCTACGTAAGTAAATATTCTCACAAATGTAGAGTGTGAATGGATATGTTTCCAATCAGATGGATGTATATAGAATAGCATGTTGATTTCATGACTCTAGATAATTCCATTTCATTGGGCTGAAAACATTTTAGCACCATTACCAGAGTAAAGATTTCTACAAATATATAGTCTATATGGATGTGTTGACATGTACGTTTTATAACTCTATGTAATACCATTTCGTTGGGATGAGAAATGTTAGGCATCCCTGCATATTAAATATTCGAGTGTATACGAATGTATTGAAATGTGAGCTGTATATACGGAATAACATCTACATTTTAGGACTCTAAGTATTTCCATTTTGGTGTTTGGAAATTTTTAGTAAATCTACGTAAGTAAATATTCTCATATATGTAAAGTATATATATATTTTTTAATCATATCACCGCAAGCAAGGTGATAACGCCACTGATGCGTAGGGGGCTACATAAGAGTAAAAAGATTGGAAAAGATAAAGCCGGAAACCACATCCTAACCAGGAAACAAGGGATGAGCCTCTTCACCTGTTCAATAGACGTGGGTGGAGTGTGAACCAGGCGATAGTTTAGTCTATCTACTCCAAATGAAAAAAAAAGAAAAAAAGAAAAGAGTAAAAAAATTGGAAAAGATTGGAAAAGAGAAAACCGGAAACCGCATCCTAAACAGGAAACAAGGGATGAGACTTTTCACCTGTTCAATAGACGTGGGTGGAGTGTGAACCGGGCGATAGTTTAGTCTATCTACTCCAATTGAAAAAAATTAAAAAAACGAAAAGAGTGAAAAGATTGGAAAAAAGAAAACCGGAAACCGCATCCTAAACAGGGAACAAGGGATGAGCCTCTTCACCTGTTCAATAGACAATGTGTTGACGTAAGGAAGGTATATATCGAATAGCATGCATATGTTTTGGCTGTAGGTAATTCCATTTCGTTAAGCTGATAAACTTTTAGCTCCTCTACGTAAGTCAATATTCTCACTAAAGTAGAGTGTATATGAATGTGCTGAAATGAGAGGTATATATATGGAAAAGCATGTACGTTGTATGGCTCTGGGTGTTTTCATTTTGTAGTAACTGATAAGTTTTAGCACTTCTACATATGTAAATATTCCCACAAATGTAGGGTGTATATGGATGCGTTAAAAGGGGAGCTGTATGTATTGGATATGTATTTTTATAACTCTTTCATTCAGCTGAGCACTTTTTAGACCACCTTTGTAAGTAAATCTATGCACAAATCACACGCTGTCATTCAATACTTGCTCGGTATTTCTCGCTTAGTAATTATAAATGCTGCAATATTTTTTTTCACTTCACTGATATGATTGTTCTATAAAATCGATTTTCGATGCAAGTTTTGGTTCATCAGCTTCAGAGTTTAATAAGAATCATAAGTGTTGAAAAAGTGCAATTAAAATAATGTAAAAATATAACATTTTCAACTGGTCTCCTTATGGCAAACTTTTTTATCAGTCAAAAATTTTGATCTTCTTAACTGTATAAAATATTAGCATTCTTTTCACTGGATCAAAAGATATGACTTGAAATCTGGAAAATAATCAGAAGTGGATGTTCTCAAATGACATTGAAACTGCTTTAATCGCAAATTTCTCATGCATTTAATTACATTAATTCCCATTTCCATGATGAATATGATCGATAAGTGTTTAGGAATTAAAATGTCATTCAAATTCGACAAAATCCAGAGGGAATATGTGTTGCTTCTATATCCAAATTGCTTGCTCAAAAAAGAATTTCAACTCACAGCATTTTCCCTACATACACTCGAAATCATGTTGATATTAAACACAAGCTAAACGCATTCGTTTTCATATTTCAGGATAGAAACCAACATCCAGAAGAATAATACTCGCGATCAACATTTGAATTAGAGTAACGAGAAATAAAAATAAGAATAAAAACATGTTTGTAAGCAAACTGAAATTCTTTCATAAAAAAAGGCAATAAAAACATGCATATGAATAATTGATTCCAGAACCTAATTCATACAATGTCCTCACCTCTTTAAGACAAACAATTCTTAATACACAGCCGTTGTAAACGTAGACATACGTAAATTTAAACTTAATTTACAACACTCTGTGTGTTTTTATGTTAGCCATGGATGCTCTCAGATGTAACGTATCAACTATCAATTGGTAAGCTGTCAAACACCCACCTAGAATGTGCAACTGAGACAACAACACTCAGGCAATAAATAAACAGTAAACATCGCGCTCTATTAAAATATAGTTGTAATTATATGACTTCAAATATAAATAAATGTTTTATCTTAGTTCTCTTTATTACAATTGTTTTATGGATGGAGACATTTTATACTTTCTCCTGTACTATTAATATTGATAAAAAGTGTATGATGGTGATAAAAATCAGTAATTTAGGATTTCACTAGTTTAGCTTATGCTCTTTCCCAGAACACATGAAGATCATCCTGATGGTCACTGAGATTACTTTAATGTGAATAATGTTAATTAATTTACATTCATTTTAAATAAAATTAATAGTTTGTGTCTATATTGATGAACTTTTTTGTATCATATGAAAACAAAAAGTTTTAATGAAAATTGATTACTTTATTTAAGTATCGTCCGAATCCTGATGAATAGAGCGAGAAACAGAATCAGGCCAGAGATAGGAGAAGAACAGTGCCGGTTTTTCAAAGACACTGGAACAAGGAACGCCATATTCACGATTAGGATGCTCTCCGAAAGGGCAATACAAATAAAGAAGGACTTGTACCTATGTTTTAGCGATTATGCAAAGGCGTTCAACAAAATACGCCACAAAGAATTGATGGAGATGCTCAGCAGCCTGGACATATTTGGGAAAGACATAAGCGTAATCAAGCATACGAATTTTTTTTCATATCTGAAGAGAATGGCACGAGAAAGGAAGGATTTTCCTTTCGAAGGTAACGAATTAAGCAGATATACAAAGATAGAAAGGGACGTAAGACAAGGATGTGTCTTTTCACCGGATCCATTCAACTTTTACAGCGAGTCTATTCTGAGGACCCTAGATGTTATGCCAGGATTTGTCATCGGAGACCACAATTTGAACAACATATGATATAGTACTGATTGCAGACACAGAAATGAAACTACAAAACCTTCTACAGAAGGTAGCTGAAGAGAGTGACAAAAAAATGACTACAAATAAACTGCAAGAAAACCGGATGCATGGTCATCAGCAGAAAGGGCGGCCCAAAATGCCAAATACAGGTAGGGGATACTAAAATCAAGCAGGTACAAAAATTTAAATATTTGGGAAGTGTTCTAACAAAAGACGGAAAGTGTGACACAGAGATCCGAAGGCGAATTGTCATGGCGAAGGATGCATTCCAAAAGCTGAGTAGAGTATTAAGAGACAAGAAACTTTCATTCAAAACAAAGAAGAGTGTATGTGATGTCAGTTCTTCAATATGGCAGTGAATGCTGGACAATATCATTAAAGATGAAGGGAAAACTTGAATCAGCTGAAATGTGGTTCTACAGAAGGATGCTGCAGATATCTTGGACAGAGTATGTGAGCAACGATGAGGTTTTGGAAAGGACTGAAACAAAAAGGATATTAACACTGAGCATCAGGAAGAGACAATTAAAGTTCCTGGGACATGCAATGAGGAAGGGGGTTTGAATAACCTGTACTAACAGACCAGATAGAAGGAAAAAAAGACAGAGAAAAGCAGTGGATAACATATTTGAAGAGCAGGTAGATGATAGAACGGAGGTTGCATGGTGTTACAGGAGAAAGTGTGCTAAGAGCCACCAGAAATAGGGAGACGTGGAAGGCAATGATCGTCTTTTTAGCTTATCAAACACAAAACAGTGAAATTATGGAATAATTTAAGAAACTAAGCGTAATTGTTTCATTATCAAAAGGATTAAAATTTCGGACTGAAACATAACATTAATGTTCTCCGAGACTTGTTTACTAAACGTTGCTTCACAACGAGGTATCAGTATTTATTTTATAGCGTTTTTTATTCTTCTTTTTCGAAAAGAAATTGATATATTCACACTTGTTCGTCCCACTCTTTTAAATTAAACTTGGAGTTCTCCCCGAAAAAACATTTTAGACCACATATTAAATCAATTAAAGATTAGTTAGAATTGATAGTTAACATTAATAGTACTTCACCCACAACTCTTGTGTACCCCAAAGGAGATAATCATGGGAAAAATTCATCTTTTTTATTTCATCCAAATTAATAAAAACGAAAAATAGATTTTTGCACATTTCCGACATATTTTCAAACCTTTCCCTTTTAATTTTAGTCTTTTCAAACCTGTTTTCCTCGTCATCCAATAACAAACCCATTCGACTTACATGTTTCCATCACACAAGACATGCGGATTGTATTGATTGCCTAGACTTAGGTTCATAAAGTACTTGTTATGTTGATTTTTATTTGGGTTTGCCTATTTACAGCAACTATTATGGAGAAGACTGAAGGTTGGGATTTTTTTAATCGTCACGACTTTTCTCTCTTCACTTTCACCTCGCCCTCTTGCATAATCTTCATATATAATGGTTATGTCATGTGTTTTCGCAGATTGTTCATAAATAAGTAAATTTGCTGAAAACATGTTCATTTTGATTCCTTACAAAAGCTGCTTCGACATAAATTGTGAAAAGCAAGAAAATCTTATGTGATTTTTAACAATAGCGTAAACCTTTACATTAACTAAATTTCAGAGACAAATTCCAAGCTGTAATTTTTATTGATTTGCCAAGATTTTTAATACAGTATTTATCCATTCCTTTTATTGAACTTGTCACTAAACATTATTTTGAATGAAGAATAAATTAAGTTTAGGAAAAAATAATCAAAGAGAAATAATTATTCATTTAGGACCAAAATGTAAAATACTGGAATTCACTGCAGCCATAAGTTAAGCTATAATCCTTACATGAATATATACATTATATAACAGACAATATAAAAAATAGAGACTAGTTTTAATTTTCGAAAACGTGTTGTTTTTTTTCTTTTAAACTACAAGTAACAACAATAACAAAGCAATAATTACAAATATAAAATGGATGATTTAAAAACTATTGTTTTCTTAAATATGCCTAGGATAAAAACCCAAATAAATATAATGAAAAATGATTTTATGTTTAGGAAATTTTGTGACCGTAGAAAAAAACTTTTAGATTGTTTGAAGTCATAAAATGCTTGGTTAAAATAAAAGTAGTAATACAATAGCAAAATTTTATGTATATTAAACCAAGATAAAGATTCTCTATTTTTGTGTAAAAGTTTTGAATTTTAGAAAATTAGGCCAATTCTTAGGTGACTTTATTTCACGAACAAAAATGTATAACTTTCGATCATGCAAGGAAAAATGTTGTAAAACATAGACATATAGAAAGTGGTTTCTTATCAAGTGCCAAATCTAGACGGATACAGCACAGTGGAATACGAAAGATGGATAAGTCATTATGATTCTAGTAGCAGACATGTTGGCTTTGGGACGAGCAATATATCGGGTGACGAACATGTGAAAATGTAATTTGGGCAGGCTTTTAGTAGAGTTTCTTCTCGTTTCTAACGGCTATCCATCGTTACTCATTCACCCAGTCTAACCAAGATAGCGTTACCCGAACAGATACGTTTGGTTGCGACTGATAGACAAAGCACATGCTACCCTGGAAATGAACGTCAGTAATTATCGAAAGGAAAATCCTTCCTTTCTCGTGCCATTCTCTTCAGATATGAAAAAAAAAACAAATTATCTATATTGCGATTTGTGGATTTTGGTCTTGTATGGTCTCAAAATACTCACCGATTTGTACCGGACTTTATCCCAAATTAGAGGATTTCGAAAACGATATCAACTCTGACAAAACATCAGTCAGTCAGTTAAGTGCCATGCGCGATACACGCTTGGGCGATCATGTCTCGAAAGAGACATGACTGACTGGGCAGAAGATTATCCCGCAGTAGGTTGCCATTGCTTTCTGCGGTAGACTGGTTGCCGACCAAGGCTATAGAACCCAATCTGTCCTATTATTTAACCCATAACTGGAGGGAATAGACGGATTAATACTTTTCCCAAGGGTATTTGCGCGTAAGTGAATGCAAGGAATTCAACTAGAATTCGAACTCGGTTCTCCGATTTCGAGTTCCGAGCCGATATCCACTGCGCCACAACGCACATAACCTCACCGAATTAATGACTTATTAGCGGATCCCAATATGTAAATAACTGAAAGATTAAATAAATGATGCTTTTATGTTATACCATTAATTATAACCGTTTTTAATGTGAATTGAGGATGATTTGTGGACAGCTAAAATATTGGGGTTACATTATGGGGAAAAGTAGCTCGGATAATTTAACACTCACAGAACATCGAAAATAAGAAAAACACAGCCAGCAACATATTTGACAGGTTTGTTCAAAGGGAAGGAAAAAAGGGTAGCATAAACGCAAAAAGTCATAGAGGAGTACGTAGTGCTGCAAGCCTCAAAATGAATAAAAGTTGTGGAGAACGATGATTGCTTTAGTTCTTAAAGGAGACAACACATAGAAAGACACGGTTAATCTTTGATATCAGCTAAAGAGATAAAAAGAAAATTTTATTAATCCTTTTATTATATATTTGTGTTGTCCTGATTCACTCCAAAGGAGTCAAAAGAATTAAATGATTTTGATTAAAGAAAAGTAAATCGGTTTTAACTAGTTTTACATTAGGTTTTGTTCACTTTTTTTTTTCAAGTTATAAATTGAAACTAATCGTCGTCTCATATTCAGTGCTCTAACCACTTGGATGTATTCTCTCCCAGAGGGCCGTGTGTTGGGTATAATACAAGATTCTTTACTCGCTTGTTTGCGTCTTTATAACACTTGTCTACGTGTGTATTTTTGCATGCCAAAAGCTTTTTTCCTTAATGCAAAAAAAAAAAAGCAAAACATTTTTTGCCTAGAATTTATAAGAAAAGGCAACATTTAAATTGACTGAAATTGTTTCCGTTAAAATCTTTCAGTGAAAATCAATCTCAATCTTCTGCAAAACACTCTAAGTGGAATCTTTTTTCATATAACGGTTCTATAATGCAAAAATACAATACTTTGATCTTGTTTACTTTCATGAATATCAACAAGTGGGAAAAAACAGCAAGTATTTCTTTTTAAATTGATTGCAGTTAAGTGACAAAACGTTGACCAATTTCAGTTTCTTTTAATTTTATTTTAAATTTCTATTGCGCTTATAAATTGCTTTAACATTTTAAACTTGAAGTACATGTAATACGACCTGCTGTTACTTTCTTCGGACGGGCGTACAAATCTTTGTTTTGACTTCAAATGATGATGTTTGGGTTGGAGAGATCCAATCTTCATTATGACTAGGTGAAAAATCACAAGTGATTGTGTGATTACTTTTCAAACTTTTCCCAACTACAGAACGCATACTTTTCGATGCCCTATTTACCGAGTGAAATTTAAATAAAAAGATAGCACTTTTGATTGTAGAAAGGTAAACATCTGTGTACACAGTTGTGCATAGATCACGGAAATAGTCGATTTAAAATTCTTACAATGCATGCTAAAGAAATTACGAATTTGTTTATTGATAACACTTGGATTTTTCATGTACAAAACTGACAATTGAGATGAAAATTTCAATTTTAAAATGACCTACAATGGACTGAACAACGACAAAAGAAAATACGGCACTTATATTTAAAATCAGAAAGAGACATTTGAAATTTCTAGTGCACATAATAAGAAAAGTAAGCTTGGAGAATATGACGCTTATAAAAAAAATTAAAAGGGACAGAGGAAAGCATTAAATAAACTACCTCCTAGTTTAAATGGTTGGCTAAACAGGGATTAGGAAAAATATCAAAAAGACAAATCTTACTAAGTGCTGAAAAGAACAGGAAGTTGTGAAGCCCCATAACCGCACACGTCTTGAAGGGGCAGCACAAATAGAAGATACATGAAACGTGTCACGCTGACACTAAGCAAATACGTCGACGTGAAACAGCCGTTAAAGTTCTTTCTTAAGTTAGTACCTGTAAAGAATATGAACACAACAAATAAATGAAACAGTTTAAAAGCTATCATCGCAATTTACACTTCCTTAAAGCCTGACTCTCGACCTTAGAACGTTAGGAAGGCGCCAATGGATCTATATCTGAGCCATATCCTCAGGGATCTTAGTATTTGGTAGGGTCACCTATTGTGGACAGGTCGACAACGACGGTAATGGGTTGCATCGTTGTTAAGAGAAGGCTTTAGTGAAAATTCAACTGCGACAGCACTGGTGCCTTCAATATCTGAGCCTTCAAGTATCCTCCTGTAATTTGGGGATAAACATTGCAGTTCTTTCCAGGTTTTGGCTGATTATACGGCTGTGGTCCCTATCGCCATATTCTGCAATGACTACAGTCATTAGACAAAGTTTACTCGAACGATTTACAAATGTCAAGATAACGGAATAAGTAAATAACGAAGCAATACCGAAATAATCTTAGCGATTAGCAAGAGATGATTATTAAAATTTATTAAAATGCGAATAAGTAAAATGAACTTGACAGCGTCTTTTATTTATTTATTTATTTATTTATCGGATAATAAATATTAAATTTATATTAAATGATAATATTTTCCGGGAATAAATAGTGCATTCAGAAAATGTAAGGATGTAATGCATGTAATAACATAAAGGGGAAATAATTCAGTATTTGGCATGTGAAACGTACAAAAAATATTAGTAATAAAACGGAAACTTTAAAACTTTATCCCGCATCGGCTCGGACTCAAAATTCAATCAATTCATGCCAGTCATGAAGTCAACCATTCCTGAAAGCTTTATCCGAATCCATTCAGCGGATCTTGAAATATATTGTCCACGGACAGACAGACAAACAAACAAACAGACAAACGTGATCGAACACAATACCTCCGCCTGAAGGAAAGGGTAATAATTACAATACAATACCGTTCTACAGTTATAGGTATCCAGCATGGACCAGCACCAGGACGAATATATTTTTCATACTGCCACTGATCGGCTCTTGCACGCAAGAAAAAGCTAAGTTCATTTTTAAAGCTTACAGATTCTTTTGGATGATTGGCGCAATACAATCATTCCACTTCCTATTTGTTGAT
Source organism: Ascarosepion bandense (assembly GCA_037127315.1). Taxonomy (NCBI): domain Eukaryota; kingdom Metazoa; phylum Mollusca; class Cephalopoda; order Sepiida; family Sepiidae; genus Ascarosepion; species Ascarosepion bandense. Next base: position 565,015 of record JBBBDQ010028533.1, read on the forward strand.
GGCTAGGCTAGGCTTACTAGTTATGTGCATGAATCTATATTTTATTATTTCTGCCGCAATCTTTTTGTAGAAATCATATTTTTGTTGTAAAATATTTTCTTTTTATTAAAACTAGAATACAAACACAGATTAAACGGACAAGTATTGCTGAATGTTTCAATGGCCAAGATTATATCTCCGATTATTGAACAAATTAAGTCAAATAAAGCTAAAGTCAAGGTAAAGGAATAAAAAGAATAAATTATACTGAATTGGTGGGAAAGCAGTCAAATAATTGGATGATAGATTGCACCTAAAATGAAAATAAACCGGAACATTATTCTCTTGGCAAATCTTTCGTTTCTTATTTCTCTCTCGTATTAGAGGTCGGTGTTCCAACCGAAGTGCAATATCATGATTTCACATTCTGATTTTCTACACCATTTGCCATTCAATTTATAAACTAAGGCATTCAAATTAAATATTACTGCATTCAAATCAAATAATAGTGCATTCAAATTAAAAAAACAAAAATTTAATTTAAAAACACTTTTAATTTAAAGAATGAATTTACAATTCACTAATTTTAATTCAATTGTGCATTGATTACGTTAGTACCACCTAGTTTGATAGTACATGTTTGCCTCTCTTGGTGTTCATCTTAGCTACTCTTTTCTTTGGCAATGCCGAATTTATTTTAGACGATGAATTTGATGCTATTTTATATCGATAACAAAGTATTGCAGTGTTTTAAATTGAATGGCGGATCATTTAATTTGAATACCTTAGTTTTTAAATTGAATAACTTGATTTTTTTTTTTGAATGCAGCAATATTTAATTTGAATACCTTAGTTTTAAAATTGAGTGGCAAATGGTGTAGATTACCAGATACTTCTTATTTGAAAGATTCCCCACCCCTTTCCTTTAATTGGTTTTCTACTAGAAGTAGAAGTACTAGGATCGATAATTCCATTTGTTTGTTTTTTTTTTTTGTTTTTTTTTTTTGTGTGTGTGTGTGTGTGTGTGTGTGTGTTTTATATACAGTAAGGTTCACGGGGACACTCAAGGTAAAGGGTTACACGAAATGGTAGATTATATAGATAGGTGATTTTCTAAACGCCGCTTAGATGTGGTACAAGGCCGAAACTATGGGATACCCAGTGAGGATCGAACTCACTATTCAGTTGTAACTGGTTCTAGCAAGACAAGCTTACTAACACTTACACTACACCGAGGTTCCCTAGTTTATATGGATAGAAGATAACGGTTAACTCTTGACTTGAACAAGTTAAGATTGTAGTGATCAAGGAAACCTCCTTTTAGAAATCTGTTCCACAGAGCAGTGGTTCACGAAAGAAGCTGTTTGAATGGAACTTACTTCTCGCCGATGGAATACGAAAGGAATGTGGGTGATTTGCTACTATGTAAGTGGCCTGGTGAGTTCTTACCCGTAAAGGTTAGACCTGGCGGAACCAAGGAATGTTGTTTGTCCGAGCAGTGAGAGGCACACCATCCCGCCTGTGAGAGAGAGAGGAATGAAGGCTGGAAAAAAATGATGGATTTATATATTAGTTTTAAATAATTGAATTTTCTTATGTAAATATACTTCTTCCTCGAATCGATAGTTCAATAGCTATTATCATTGATGACATTTATATACTACCCAACCAAGATTTTAATAGACTCTTAAATGATAATCCTTATTGTTGGTAAACATTGTTACACATACGCAGTAAAATGTTAAAATGGTAAAATCCCATTTTAAAAAACAATAGTGCCGTAATTTATTAAGGAAATATGTTTCATTTATTCCACTTGATAACTGAGTTATAATTGAGTAACCAAATTCAATGTAAAGTCACATAATGCTTTAACCTACAACGAAACTTCACTCGAGAGGCGAGAAGTTTTGATTTTAAATGCAATTTTCATAGATTTACTCACGTCAACTTCATTTTGGTACAGTGTTACAAGCATGGGGCATCCCGTGAAAAACAAATACACTGCACAGTAATAATGATTTTTCAGACCAACTTAATGTACTTTATACCACGATAAGAATCCTTGGATACGCTTAGTGTCGTAGGAACAACAACACATTTTAATAAATTAACATTTATTTCTAATCCAGACTGTATACTAAAAGGTCGTAGAATCATATTCTAACTAGATGCGCTCCAAAGCAATTAAAATTAAGATGAAGCAATACTAGTAAAAAAAGCAACAATGTTTGACAATGTTTCATCTAATAGTAATACATTTTAAGATAATATGTTTATAAGTTCTTTAGAAATATGATACAGAAAATTTGTACAAAAATTTGAAGTGGCCCGACAATATTTCGATATGTTTTTGTTCGGTTACATTTGAACAAATTCAAGTCAAGAAGTTATCTTAATTCTAATTCCAATCCCTGCCAAAACTATCCTTTTTTATCTAAGAAAATTATTCTTTACTCTATAGCATTGTTTGTAATATAGATGAAACCTCAGGGGCAATAAACAGTTTCAGAATATTAGTAGCGTTTGAATCCAAGTATAGTTTCAAATGTCATAATCTGTCCCCAATGTTTTTAGTATGTCAGGAAAATACGTCACAAGTTGACTATTAAAAAAAAGCAATTACTAAATGCTTACCTTGAAAAGCTACAAAAGAGAATCATAAATTCGTTTAAACCCGAAAGTAAGATTGTTAGGGTGTTTTTAGTCTTACTACATAACCTGATACTTTCAGTTTTATGAATTGAAATTGCGTGAAATAAAGTTATTCTTTTTAAATTGCTTTCCTATAGATATGTTAGAAAAAAACATCATTGTAGCATTTATTTTACCTTGTCTTATATATAAATTCCGAATGTATGTTTCACCTTTTTGATTTTGCCATATCTACCCTCGAAATATACTCGATAGGTAAAGCCATATCAAATACTCAAGCTGATAATCAATGCTAGCAACAAACCTTTGGCTAGGAGGAAGTGCGCTTTTCCAGCTTACAAGATTCCACTTACAGAAAAAAGAAAACGAGCAAATACATTAAATTCTTTCTGGTGTGGATGTCGAACATTAAGCAATTTTCCGTCTTGGCTTTTATTGATTAGCTTCTTGGTTCAGACTTCTTGAAGAAGAACAAGAAATACAAGGCAGTTTTAGCCCGTGATCCATTTGTTGGAAAGTAAATGGAATATCGTGTATGCGTGCGCCAGCGTGCGCGTGGGGTTTTGCAATAAAACACTTGTATGTCTTCTCACAAATACTTTGCTCGTTTCAATTTGTGTGGCAAGTATTCGATTGGACTGATCAGCTATGCATTTTACACATTCTGATTGATATATTGATTGATTGTCTTCACTGCCAAAATGCGATCAGCCCTCGTTTCGTGAAGGTCGCTTAAAAGATTCTTGAAAAAACAATGAACTTTTTTATATTATAACTGTTATTTTTTATTTCCTGTACTTTTAAAATTTTTCGAAATGCTGGAAATAAGTTCGTATCTTCATCTTAAGCACCTGTCTCTCATTACGTCTGATACCTGTCGTTCCAACTGGGGATATTTTAGATTCGACATCCGGCTCAAAAGTTTCATTTTCAGAATTTTAGATAATCCATTATGACTTGATTTTAATTTGGCACGCGATTTGAACTTTTGGCTTCTTCCCCACACTCAAGTAAGAGCGAGAAAAACTAAAAACAGAATATTTACATGGCTTGTTCGGTGTGCATGATCACTTTTCATAAGTCATAATTAATAGGACTTATCCAGCTGACAACGCAATTCAACAGTTGTCAGTGCAACAGTAAAAAATTGTTTTTCGGTATCTTTTTCTCCTTAAACGCAAGACTGTCCCAAGAATCATTGTGTTTGGGCCATTGAACAACATTAAAACTCTGAATCCCTCGGTTATGAAGACTTGTGAGTTAGCAATTTTCACACACAAGGCTTGAGTCAACCCGTGGTATAGTTTTCAGGCAATTTTCAAAGGTAACACCTCTCCAGGGTAATAACATTAAAAAGCTACTTTTCTGACAAATCGACCATTGTAAGATTCGAACCGGGGCCTCATGGCCAGAAAGTGCTCGGTTAACCACCTGGCCACGTGCCCATAATATTCATGCATACATTACCTAATATAACATAATTAGCAAAAATATTATTTTATGAAAATAAAAGAATTTAAAATATAGCACTCTTATATACGTAAGAAAAATATATAGTGTAGAAGATTTACAATTTTCTTGGTTTTTGAAATAATTGTTTACTTATCAAATGTTTTATAGATCACCTAATAAGACTGGATGTTTTCGAATTTGTACATTGTCTACAGTTATTTCATCTTGCATTCCTTTATTAATTTTGGCAATCATCATATTTGCTTCGTTTTTATATTAGGGCATCAATGTAATAAACAAATATTTCTTTTATATTTGCAATTGCATAAATATGAGCAAATGTTCCGCAAATTAAGGCCTACAGTCTCCAAGCAAAACCTTGTTCAGCCTGAAATGACAAGTGTTGATATTAACATCATATATGACAATGTTAAGAAAACTAGAATAACATTTTTTTATCATTTTAACAATATACTTATAAATCGAACGAAATTTTGTCTTAAATTATTTTTTATATACTAAAGTTCACACAGCATATTAATAGAGATCCACTAAAAGTAGATGGGTACTGGTAAAATGGTTATGATGAATGAGGAATGCTATGGGGAAAGAGGATATGATAGGAAGTGAAAATTATAAGGCAATTGAAGATAGATAGTAGTTGATGTTGGACCTGAAAAGGCTATGTTTTTTAGTATTCAGGAAAGCACTCAGCCAGGTGTTTATTCCGAAAAGTAACAGTTTTTTACAAAAAGCTGTCTGCATAGGACTTTCTCCTTACATTCGGAATACGGAAGAAATTAGGGAGATTCGACCCTATAGAAGTAACAAGAAATGACCTAATTGTAATGGTCTGAACTTGTGGGAGTAAAGAATGGAGTTAACCCGAATGTTTACCATGGAAATAGTAAGAGAATAGCGATGGACTCACAAAGTGAAGAGTAAATCGGGGAACCGAATTCGAATTCCTTGTATTCACTTACGCACAAATACCCTTGGGAAATGTATTAATCCGTCTCTTCCCTCCAGTTATGGCTTAAATAATAGGGCAGATTAGATTCTATAGCCTTGGCTGGCAACCAGTCTCCCGCAAAAAGCAATGGCAACCTATTGCGGGATAATCTTCTGCCCAGTCAATCATGTATCTTTCGAGGCATGATTGCCCAAAGCGTGTATCACGTATGGATGGCACTTAACTGACTGACTGAATAAGATGTTATCATCCACGGGGTAAATTAAACATTAAATAACCTGCAAAGGGTTGATAAGCCGTAGAAAATAATTAAAACAATAAAAGCTACGGTTTAAATTTTGTTTTCTCATTTGTTTCCATTCTGCGTCATTACGGATTTTTTTTATACTAATGTTCACCCAATACAAGACACAAGAGCCGCTCAAGGTTACTGAGGGGAGTTGTATTAGAGTAAAAAAAGGGGGCACGATAACAGGAAAGATAGACAACTACTTCTTGACTTGAAGAGGTAAAGATTTCATCAGCAAATAAGAATTCAGTCGAAGACGTTGAAGTAAACTTTACAAGGGACCGGAAACCCAATTCTAAACAGGAAACAAGGGATGAACCTCGGCGTTGACTTCATGAGCTTCAGAATCATGGGCATTAGCGGTGCCCTTCATGGACGTGCCTAAATTAACACAAAAAGATATTCAGAGATTATCATCTCCGGAAGAAAATAAACGTTTTTTTGCTAATTTCTTCACACTTTTTAAACTTTTACAAACTGCGAAACACTGTTGTAGACTGATAATGCGTGGTTATCATGTGTACGTGGCAACTGATGTAAATAATTCAGTGAAAAATCATTGATGACAGCCGTAAAATGAATTTGAGTTTCACTATCACATCATTATTATTGGTATTTCATTTCGTGAGTTGGAAACTGGATAATCTCAAACTTTAAAGGTAATTAAAGAATCTGCGATTTTAAAATAGATAAACCGGGAAAAAGGATGATATTTCCCGCTATAGGAATGAGATAACGTGTTTAACGGTTTAATTTGAATATTCATGATCCAGTAAAACAGCTAAACTCTTAAAGCCCCCCTACTATTGAAGAGCATGGGAGAGCCCTGATGTGCATGTGCATAAGGTAATCAAAAGCCCAAAGTATGACCTGCTCATCTTGTCTTACAATTAGACATGTAGAAAAATAAAGTGCAAGAGAGATAGAATAATGAATGGAGAAGGTATAGGCGTGAGGGTGGGGTAAAGAGGAGAGAAGTTTTTTAAAAGAATTAGTGACACATAGAGGAAGGGAGTTGGTGCCAAACAGTGACACACGGGATATCACTCTGCACCCCTGCCATCAAGGGAAAAAAAGAATAAATATTGCGTGACAAAGTTAGTTTTTTGTTTGTTTGTTTGTTTTTTGTTGTTTTTTTGTTTTTGTTTTTTGGGGTTTTTTTTTTGTTTTTGTTTTTGTTTTGTATGTTTGTTTTTTGGGGTTCTTTTGCCATTTCGTTTTGCGTATGTGTGTTTCTGAATGTGTGCGTGTGCGTGTGAGCGTCACAACTTGTTATGAGAAGCATGTTGTTTTGTCGGACATATTCAAAGAAATCAACAGTAAATAAAGAATTGACATCTAAGGCGCCCATATTGCTTCACATTTGTCATTAGACTAAATGTTCTCAATAGATGCAAACGAGTGTTTCGAAGAAGAAATGATTACTAGCCGAGGGGCTCGCTGCCTCATTCATATAAATGATCTTTAATAGGCACTCATTAAGAAGTAAAAATATTTTTCAGAAAACATTTTTGAGAAAATTTTAGATTGAAAACCGTCACTATGCTGTTCTCAATTTGACTTTTGTTACAATTGGGGAGACAACACAATAGAAATAGCACAAAAAAGAAAGAAAGAAAGAAAGAAAATTTTAAAGAGAAGTAAAGAAGAAGACAAAGACAAATATATCAGAATGAACAGAATGCAATAGATAGACAGACATATATATATATATATATATATATATATACATATAAAGAGAGAGAGATGAGCAGGCATAGATAGATAGATAGATAGATAGATAGATAGATAGATAGATAGATAGATAGATATGATCAGAGATAGAGATTTTATCAAATTCTGTTTTATGATAGATGTTAAAATTGGCATATATAAATTGATAAAATAACATGTAATCCTTTTTTACCTTTATTCTTCAACGTAGTATTGTTTTATATTCCTATTTCTTCATAAAGTAATTATAGACAAACTGTATATGCTAGTTATCAAAAATAATATTTTTGATGAAACGTTTAATATAAATTCTATGCAACTACTTTACCAGTTAGATTTGCTAAAAGGCGAAATGTAGAAAGGCAGGGCTTCAGCAGAATTGTATTCGATAAGTTACATTCATTATCAAATAATTATATAAAATAATATTTAAATCCCTTGAATAACGCAGTTATTTTTTATGTGTAGAAATAAGACGAAAGGTCTTATTTCTGTTGCTTTTTATCGAAATTCTCATATCGCCATTCTACAGTCGTCGTAATCAAAGTTGGTTGGAAATAATTTAGATATATAAATAAGCCTCTAAAATGATTCGAACATGCGTCCCTTTTTCCTCAGAAATCGTACCTGTCCAGAGCAGATTTCTTTCGGATTAAGCCACAGCATTCAAACTCACCGCAAAACTGCCATTCTCTATTTTCCAAACCGCCGACTTTCGGCCGCATCACATTGAAATACCGGTTCCCTGTACGATCAAATGTTTATCCTGGTCAGTACCTAGATGCTGTAAGCTTGGATGTGCTGGTCTTGTAATGGTTAATGACTCGGAATTTTTAATTGGAAAGTTTTAATTCTAGTTGGATTCGTTATATTTATTTATGTGCCAATAGCCCTGGGAAAGGCATGAATCCACTTTTTCTCTCCTAGCTATGGATTAATTAGTAAGGTTTGTATCACGAAATCATTATAAAAATCTTTACGCGTTAAAATATTTTCTTGCTTTAATTAACCTGCAATGGGTTGATAAACCGTAGAAAATGACTAAAACAATCAAAACTACGATTTAAATTTTGTTTTCTCATTTGTTGCCATTTCGCGTCATTACGGAAGTTTTCATTTACTAATTTTAACCCAATACAAAGCCCAAGGGCCGATCAAAACAGAGGGTTACTGTGTAAAGTTGTATTAGAGTAAGAAAGGGCAAAATAACAGGGAAGATAGACAGCTAAGTATAGATTGAAGAGGTTAAAATTAGCGAATAAAATTTCAAATTTCAGGCGAAGACATTACGAATAGAAAGATGAAGTATCTAATAGAAATCAAGAACCAAGGGATGAATCTCTATTCCTGTTGAAAAGACTGTGGAAGATTGTGAACCGAAAGTTGGGCAAACTTATCTAATTTTATTGATTACACAGATAGTAATGTCAAGGAATCGTCTACAAATATTTTCGTCTAAATTCATTACTTTTCAAGAAGAATCTTTTGTATCACATTGTAGCCAGTCTTTCCTTTCTACCATACAATTTCTGGACACCGGTAGCAGGGCCCAGAATATACTCTCAACTCGGGGTTATTCTTGACAAAGTTGTCTCATAGTCGAGAGGAGGCTAGGTTACTTTATATTCATATTTATAAGGTCGGTTAGCCTCAATATTATCAGGAAGTTATTCTGGACTAGACTAAACTATACCTGGGTATTTTCTGTGCGAAATTATGAATTGAGGAATTATCATTATTTACATTATTTACACTCGGACTATTGTCCTCATCTTTGTTGTTGTTGTCATAATTCTTCGTTAGTTGTTTCTTGCGGTCTTCATCAGATTCTTGTATGTCCGATTAACCGTCACTGAATCTCAAACTGAATCCTTTTATTATTCTGAATTCAATCTCGGAGCTGGGTAATGCAGACAGAGACTCAGTGAAAACCAGGCAAGCAATAACTAAGCAGTACTAAATAAGACCAAGACAAGATATCCCTTGACATAATCAGTGGATAGATGTGCTGGAGGCCGGAGAGAACAATGGCCGAAGCGTTTTGATAATAACTACAAAGAAGAGAACAATAGTCCGAACTTAAATATAACCACCGGTTATATTTTGAAAGGGTGTGAATCAGTTGCTACACCGACAATCACCAAACTCGAGAAACTAAAACACCAAACGAGTTCAATGGCTGAAAACTAGCCGCGAATTTCCTATCTTCTTAAAATTCTGAATAAGAACCTGATCTTGACTTAAACATCGGTTTGTGTCAATTCAATATGAAATATAGTAAAAATTTGATATCACTGGTCAGGCTATTCACTCCTGATCAGCGCTAACCAATTATTACATTCGCGATAACATTCTTCCCAGCATTAGGTAACTGCTGTGATGCTTTTAAATATTTTATGAACATTTCACCAAAATGTATTTGTCTCATTGCGAAGATACATAACCTCAGAGGCGATAGCTACTACCTCAGGGTTTAGGAAAAGAATTTGATGCAACGCAAAACATCATTCTCAACTAGGATCTTCAATAATGGTACATGATAGGTGCCCAGCACAATTCATATTGACCACCAACAAAAAAGCAAAGTTGTGCGTGCATTGTCGATTTGAATTCATATGCATATTATTCAAGTCCGATCCTGATGCGTTCATCTTTACAAGCTTTCGTATACTTCTGCACCTGTTTACATGAATATTTGCTTGTCTATGCATCTATACAATATATAGGTAACACCATTTATAATATGTACATCTCTTCATATATATATATATATATATATTGTCATATGCAGACAGATCTGTTTCACTGTATCACAGCTCATCAGTACGCTTAGACCCTGATTGCTCCTTAACCCAGGATCGAAACCAGACCGAATTGGCGTCAGTTGGCGACTCTACCCCTGGGCCACGGGGAGTTCGGTGGAAGGGCGTTTGGTGCAATTATATATACGCGTTAATATTCGGACGAATGGGAATCAGGTTCGAATCGTACCAAAGTCAATTTGTCAGGTAGGCGACGTCATAATATCGACCCAGCGTACTCTAAAAGTGATAAGATTTGAGTAGATGAAACATCTTGGGAACCGTCGGTTGTTGTGCTAGGATAAAATCACAAGTTATCATAACAGAGAGTTCGAGCGAATTGGACTTGTTCAAATACTGATCGTGCCAAATAGTATGTGCTTCCTGTAAATTAAAATTGTAAGCTAAGTTCTGTTAGTGGCTAGCGACGGACAATAATTTCAGTTGCTCATGAACTTTTGTAAATAAAACATTGCTTTTCATGAAAAATCAGCGTCCTGATATATATATATATATATATATATATATATATATATATATTGAATAATATAGACAAGTTTTGTCTATTAATTTTGTGTAGGATCCGTTCATACCGTCTGATATACTTGATGGTGATGTCGTTGAAAGACAACAAAAAATCACAGTAATTTTTCTTAGGATGTTGGGATTAATTTTGAGTGGGAGCAATGAAGGATTACTGTAAACATTTCTTATAATTATATCAATAGTTTCACTGACGGGTACATTAGTAAAAAGGTTTTCCACATCAAGTGAAGCTATGATTTCATTATTAGGTTTTTCACTCTTGAGGATTTGGATTGCCTCTAGGGTTGACTTTATGCTGTATTTACTCGGAAGGTAGGGTGTGATAAGCTGATTAATATGTTTAGTTAACTGGTATACAGGAGTAGGAATTTGGGATATGATAGGGCGGAGAGGATAGTTAGGTTTATGAGTTTTTATGGTTCCGTATATGTAACCAGGTTTATAGTCACCAATAATTTTAGGGAGTTTTAAGGAATTCTAATCAGCGTTGTTGGCACTAATGAGTTTATTAAGTTTAGATTTTAGTTGGTGTGTCGGGTTTTTGTTAATTTTTTAAAATTTTGTGTGGTCATGGAGTATGTGGTTGAGTTTTGTGTTGTAATCTGATTTGTTAAGTACAACAAAGATGTTAGCCTTGTCAGCTTTTTTTACAATTATGTGAAGGTGGTTGCGTAGTTCGTGCGCGGCACTTTTTAGTTGTTTCGATAGAATTTTTGAGGAGCTTCTGCTTTTATCATGGCGATCTTTGATTGCCTCAGCCTTAAGTAGATCTTTCAGTTCGGGTTTAACGGTTATAAGTTTTTCATCTTGTAATTTAGTGATGCTTTGATAGAGCGTTTCTATTTCAATTTTTTTAGTAAGCTGGTTATACTTACGGTATATATGGCAGTTAGGTCCAAGGTTGAGTAATTCTTCTTGGTGCTTAGTTAGTTCGTGTTTGGAAAAATTTATGAATTTATCGAATTTTTTGGGAAGAAACTTGTCTATATTGTTCAATGAAACCTGCATTAATGAAAAAATGCTGCCAAAATACACACAATTTAAATTACATGATCCAGCAGCCCAACACACCATCACCACCTTGAAATATAAATGGAGCCTTGTGAAAAGGCAAATTGAAATAGCGAAAGAAAATCTTGACACATTATACAAGAACAAACATGACCTCTACAACAAACTGAAAGATATAACTACCTCAAACCAACTAGAAGAAATAATACTCAGACTATCCAAAATCACTGCAAAATCTGAAGTTGAACACCGTGCTAAAATTGTCCAAAAAACTTAATTCACTATACAATGGCACGATCACTCTTCCCAAAAAATTCGATAAATTCATAAATTTTCGGTAAAATGGGCTAAATGGTTAAAAAAATTATACATCATTTAGATTCCCCAAGGAGTCCTGCGTTTAACTAATAAAACAAATTTTGCCTATATAATTTAATTTCTTGAAATTTCATGAATTTGCGTGGACGTGTAAAATGTAAAAAAATATTACCTAGATTTTTTACAAATAATCATTTAAAAAATAATTTCATTCATTTGTGAATAAGTCCTGAAAGTCTCATTAAAATCCTAGAATAATTTGATTTTTTCAAGAATTTCAAAATTGATGTGTTTGTCACCGGAAAAAATGAGTTATGTAATATTATGTTTTCCATTGTAAACTTTAGTAACGATTTGGCTCCCCGCTAACGAAAATAAAACAAGATTTTTACCAAAATTTTCAACGTGTTAGAAAGTATTAATTTTTTTTTTTAATAGCTTCGATCCTTCCTCTTAATACTAATATAAACATTTTAATGGAAAAAGTTCGTTTTTATTTTTCTCTTCATATTATGCTGTTTTTTTTTTCCAGTGATTTAGTGAATGTATCTAATATATATATATATATTGATTGATTGATTGACTGATTGATTGATGGATTTATTGATTGTTTAATTACTTAGTTTTTGCTCATAATAAAATTAGACCAGTGCACATTTGTATTAAAAAGTGTTCAATACAATTATATTGTAGAGCTTCAATACAATTATATTTTAGAACTGTAGTCTGTTTGTCGATAAATCAGTTATTGCAAATCGCCTGAAGACACCAAACCTAGGTCGCGTAATAACTCGTTTACAAATGAAGAACATATATATATATATATATATATATATATATATATATATATATATGTATGTATATTTTGTTTGGAAATGAGTTTTTCGTTACCTAGGTTACAACAGGAGATTTAAAATAACTGAATTTTTTCTTTTTTTAAACGCACGAACAGGTACTTTTACGAACGCGCAACTGGAATTTTCAAACAACCGAAATTTTTCAAAATTAAAGGAGAGTTATTCAAGGATCCTACAACAGTTTATTCCATGTTTGTGTGGAAAAACATAATAGCTAACATTCTTCTTGGCACAGTTTGCATACATTGCCACCGTGGTATGCTTTAACTATTTTAACTATACTCCAAATTATATCAGGATCTTTTCCATTTTTCAATTTTAATTTCCGCACACACGCGCACACACGCGCACACACACACACACACACACACGCTCGTGCACGCGCACACACATACACACACACGCATATATATATATATATATATATATATATACGGAGGAGAAGTTTCCGTGTGGTTTGAGTGTGTCGATTTGTCAGGTAGGCGACGTCATAATATTGACCCAGCGTACCATAAAAGTAGACGAAACAGTTTGGGAACCATCAATTGTTGTGCTAGGATAAATTCACAAGTTATCGTAACAGAGCGTTTGAGCGAACTGGACTTGTTCAAATACTGATCGTGCCAAATAGTGTGTGCTTCTTGTAAATTAAGTTCTCTTCCGCAGAGATGTAGTATAAACTACAGGGTAATTTTGTCGCTCTTGTCGCTCTAGCGCAGGGATTAGCTAGATTGGTACGCCGCGAAATGAGTACCGAACTATTATGCACATATACACACATACACATATAAGAAAACAGACGCATCCACATTCATACACGTGTGTGTGTGTGTGTGTGTGTGTGTGTGTGTGTGTGTGTGTGTGTGTGTGTGTGTGTGTGTGGTTATTATTATTATTATTATTATTATTATTGCATACTGCAACTTAATAGCTATAAAGTTTCGGTGCTAAAACACCATCATCAATCAGTATGGGTTTAATTTATTTTATAATATGTAGATAAGGAGATTAAAAAAATAAACAAATAAATAAAATTGAAGAAATAAAAACAAGGTCATCCAATAAGAAGAATTAAGTGGATTGTGTATGTAAGATTCGCTAGCTAGACGGTAGCGTAGCGAATGTTTGAATGTGGAAATCCAGTCATGTCATATTTTAAACCGGAAGAAAACAAAAAGACAAAGCAGTAAAAAATAAATAAAAGGAAAAAGAAAAGGAAAAACAAAAAAGAGAGAAGACGAATTCAAGCATTTTTGCTCTACTTTTGTATTGAGCACTTTTTAAAGTAAACATACTTCCATTAATAACCACTACTAATATATGTATATTAATAACCATTGCTAATATATATATATATATATATATATATATATATATATATATATATATATATATAAAGAATTAAATGTGTTTTATTTTAATCAGATATCATTTGTAGTGGATACTCGTACTTATGTAGACGCTTCGTTTATTCAAACCGTATTTAATTTTGTTTACTGGTATTACCTCACTAACTTAGTAGATGCGTATACTGTGAAATACGTAGCAAACTACTATAATGCACACACACACACACACACACACACACACACACACACACACACACACACACACACGTACATATATATGTATATAAGGAATTAATGGATTTAATTTTAATCCAACAGACATTATTTCTTATATTGTAAATTCTCAATATTACATTTTAATGCAAGTCTTTCCTTAAGTAGTAGACTGCCCGGGAGTTTTGCCAAGACGCATTTCCAAGTGGATATTAACCACCATTATTTACAAATATAAAAATACAAAACCGGGTAAAAAAAACTGATGGTCCGAATAGTGATTCCATGATGACCCAGCCAAAAAGTATTCAGCCTCACTGACTTAACAGAGCTCACTTCGATAACAAATCATTCTTGCTTTTAGAACCCACCAGACTTCGCCAGTCTTAACGTTTGTTGATAACGCTGAAATATAAACTTTCTGATTATTTTTGTTTGTATTTTTGTTTGTTTTTGTTCTTTTCACTTTTCTATAGCATCCATTTTTTTCTTTCTTCATTGTTTTAAATATTCTCTTAATATTTGCTTCAATACGTGTAAACAAACTTTATCGATTATACGTTAAGTTTCTCCTTACACACACACACACACACACACACACACACATATATATATATATATATAGTGTTGAGTGGTGATAATGTTTAGCGCCAATATTGCTGGGGTTTTTTTTTCAGTAGTTTTACTGATAAAAGATATTTTATTTTGGCAATCAGATTTTCATATCTTAAAGCGCTTGACATCGGAGTAGACTTATTACGTTGATAGGTTTAATGCAAAGAATTTATTACCTTAACTGAGCACGTTCATGCCGACTTCGAAGTTTCGTGAGAATACCGTTATGATGTCGTCACTCATCAGGGCTAAGTTTATATATATATATATATATATATATATATATATATATATATATATTAATGAGAGTCTATCCTTGTGCGGTTAACCGAACTGGAATTTTAGCGTGACACATTTCGAAGAAAATGGATACTAGGAAATTGGAGTAGATAGACTAAACTATCGCCCGGTTCACACTCCACCCACGTCTGTTGAACAGGTGTAGAGGCTCATCCCTTGTTCCCTGTTTAGGATGTGGTTTCCGGCTTTCTCTTTTCCAATCTTTTCATTCTTACGTAGCCCCCTGCGCTTCAGTGGCATTACCGCCTTGCTTGGGGTGATATAATTAAAAAAAAAAAAAAAGGACTTAAATTAAAACTTTATTAATCTGCATTTTAATTAGCTTCATTCAATTGTGTGTCCACACACACACACACACACACACACACACACACATATATATATATATATATATATATATATATATATATATATATATATATAAATTATTTTTTAATCATATCTCCTCCAAGCAAGTGGTAACTGCCAGTAGTGCGCAGGAGTTACAAAAAGACACAGAAAGAAGAAGGTGAGCGATGAAGGAAAGATAAAAGGATGGAATTCAGAGAGATAGAAGATGGCAACATATTACTTCAAGTTTACCATTCGTTTGTGGATGATTGGTTGTTCTCGGTGTATAGGAAAAACATGAATTCCATTGATAGAATCTAAAAAAGGAAAGTTAGCTAGATCGATGCGAAAATAGACTCTTCACTCCTACGCCGTACCATCATCACCCATCTCAAGTCATATGCTTTTGGCCATGGAAATCAAAAGTTGTCTTCAAAGTCGCCGTAATTTTAGAAAAGCACAAATGAAATTATGTCAGTTTGCTCTGTCCGTAAAAAAATTTTAATGGTAATATTGGAAAAAAGCAATTGAAGCGTCTCTTATAATTTACAATGTCTTGTGTCATCTTGCTGTTTGTAATTTTTTAATTTAATTGCTTCTTTTTGTTTTGTTTCTGATGTTTTCAATTCTCCTTCTTTCTTTATTCTGCATTTTCTTTTCTCGATTTAAGTATTAAACTTCTCAATTCAGCTCCTCCTAATATGCTTAGTGGACATCAGAACTAAGTCTTAATTTGAATCTTTCATATTTTATGTGCTTTTTTTACAGATTATTAGTAGATTCGCTCACCTATTGCCCAGCCTGATCTCCTTCCATGCCTGTTAAACAGGAGTAGAGGTTCATTTTTTGTACTATGTTCAGTATATGGTTTACCGGTTCTCTTCTTTCTTCTACCGGGGTCACAATGATTTAATTATTTCAACTTTTTGGTGATCGGACTAACCTGTGACTGTCACTTCCCATTGCGAGGGTACTGTGTTGGCACTTTACTGGCTGAATATTCCGGCTGGTCGTTTGAAGCCCGAATTCTTTGGCAGCGCTTAGAGAGGCTCCTCTGATCAACAGTCGCATAATATCGGAGCATTTGTATGCGTGTCACGCTATGTTTCAACTTCAGCAGAGTAAAAATTTTCCTCTTGAAACGGTAAGCATATATCTTTGCCCTTTGTGAAATGAACTTAAATTCTTCCATTGCTACAAATGAATTCTTGGTTCCAGCCTATCTTCCCTTTTCCGAAAAGATTCCAGCATTCTTATGCATTGCCTTGGTGTTTACATCTGGGATAATCTTTCGATAGCCAGCCTTTGAGACCCCTCTGCTTCCTTCTTTCAATACTAAACTCTTTTAACTATCTCTTTTTCTTTTATCGCCCCCACCTCTTCTCAGGATGGCAGTATATGAGACATAATATCAGACAGTATAGAAAAGGCTCTGTCCCTCCATCCAACTGTTAACATTTTTGTCTTCGGTGACTATAATGACACGTGGCTTAAACACTGTAAATAATGATGTTACCGGTATTCAGACATTAAATTTTTCCATTGCCCAATTCCTTACTCAAATTGTGGGTTTCCCTACTTGTTTCACTAGCAAAATGCTTCTCTACTTGATTTATTTCTTACCTCTTGCCGAACTTCGAAACACTTCCCTCTTGATAATTCAAACCACTCTCTGGTAATTATAGATATTGCGCTCCAATTATCTAATAAACAGGAACCCCTTATCCATAAGACCTCTTTCCGTTACCAGCTTGCTGATTGGAACTCATTTTCTTTATGACGCCCTTTGAACTAACATCTTTAACCTCCCAATTGAAAATCGCCACTGGAGGTCAAAGCTGGCATGGACGCTTTCATCTCTTCTGGGAAATACCAGGTGAAACTTCAACGTTCTACATCGTTCACACTTGCATGCCCGGTCACGATAGCACACGTTATTTTCCACTATGCCAACGTGACGGCTCTCGTCACAACAATCGTTTATTCGTTGCTGCTAGCAAAAAATGTAAGTTAGTTCTCAATGTCCCTGTTTGCCGAGAAAATTAGGCGCTGCATAGCCTTACGTAATTACTGGCGGCTCTTTAATAGGGTATTAAATAAGTACAAGGTCTCTATTCCCTCCTCTTCAAACATCTGTTGATAAAGCTGAACGATTTACCCTCAAATTTTTCTTAAACTCTACTCTTGCCCCATCTGGAATACCAGGAAAATGACTCGTTGCGCCTGCACGGACTCACGTTTTCAGCTAACATGAAATGGAAAGATTATATTGAATCCATTGTTAAGTCAGCTGCTGAGAAATTCGGTATTGGGCGGTACAATTTTTATTTCCAAAATCTATCTAAACTTATTTATAAATGGAACTTTGTCTGTGCGCGCGCGCGCGCGTGCGCGCGTGTGTGTGTGTGTGTGTGTGTGTGTGTGTGTGTGTGTGTGTGTGTCCGTTACCTATAGACTCCGAAACGGTTGAACCGATTTACTTGAAAATTTACACAGTTGTACTATAAGCGTCTGCGAGTGTTCTTAGCTAGGTTTTGTGTCGAGGTACCCCCGATAAATATTGAAAATCGATAATCGAAAAAATCGGGTTATAGAAGGGGTGGTGCGATTTTAATCAAATTTGATACACTCATAGACAAAGAAACGATATTCAGAGGTTTCAAGGTTGCAGTTCTTACAATAGTGCAGAAAATCGATAATATATATATATATATATATATATATATAAGGCAAGATGTCTATATGCGTGTGTCTGTTTATCTGTCTGTATGTCCTTTATACAAATCCACAATTTTTATCCGATTCTCACCAAACTCCACACAAATATTATTTAGGCTGAGTCGGAGCTCCAGGACCATGGATTAGCTTTAAAGCTTTCATTACACCCGAGTAACGCGCCGGGCTATATTGCTAATATATATATATATATATATATATATATATATTCTCCAGAATGTATCTTATTATCTCTATGTCTACCATTCATCATTGAGTTGGCTATACGTAGGCGTAAATTCTATGCTAACAGTTTCTTTTTCTTGCACTTCTCATTTGTGAAATTTCTTTCCGGCTCCAATCTTTCAAGCCAACTTTAATCTGCAAAATTTAAATGCAATATCAACCGCTGTCTACAATCTTACTAATTACTAATTTTTCTTTCTGCTCATCATTACTGTTTCTGTTCCTAATTCTTCCACGCCCTCTAACCCCTTGTGGGTTAATGGCTTTGCTGCCATGCATCGGGTGATACCGATTTTTAAAAAAATGCTAATTGTATCATGTTGTCGGGTAAGTTAAAGCATGTCGGAAAAGCCGGTGGTTTCTCCTACAAATGGGGGTGCAGGTCTGGAAAATGATGTGGATTTATTAATACTCTCGAATGTACAGATCGGCAGACGTAAATCATACAGTTTAAAAATCTGGTCTTCTACTCAATTATTAGTATCCCTTAAATTAACGTCCGTAGTAATAAGAAAAACTCTCTCGCTCTCGCTCTCTCTCTCTCTCTCTCTCTCTCTCTCTATATATATATATATATATATATATGTGTGTGTGTGTGTGTGTGTGTGTGTGTGTGTGCGTGTGTGTTAGTGCATTGGGAGATGTTTGATGTTTTGAGGGAATATGTCTTTTGGTCGTGTGGTGCGTATGACAGAATCATGAAAGTAAATATATGAAAAACTACGTTTATATCCTCA
Organism: Ascarosepion bandense; assembly: GCA_037127315.1. Lineage (NCBI taxonomy): Eukaryota > Metazoa > Mollusca > Cephalopoda > Sepiida > Sepiidae > Ascarosepion > Ascarosepion bandense. Next base: position 584,114 of record JBBBDQ010028533.1, read on the forward strand.
TCAAGTGCCTAGGCCATACATTCTTTAAGTATGGAAATTATGAATGTTGATGAGAACTTTTATTTAAAAATTGACATCCTAATAAAAATCGAATATATCCTATTACGAAGAAAATATTTAGAAAGAATATTAATTAATATCCTTCCATCCATAAGCACACGCCAGACGCACTTTTTCATATCGCCAACATTTATATAGCCCGTAATTAAAGAATGTAAGATATAAACACTTGCTAACGATGTAGCTTAATTTTTTCATCCATTTACTTTCCATGATTCCATTATAACAAAAAAACATCCTTCTACAACATACCATATATACGTACATACAATTGAACCGTATGACCTTCTGCTAATTCTCTACGAATAGGCGTACACGTGTTTTCATCTATAAAAAAACAAGCTAGGAGAGTCTTGATTAAATGTTTTAGCTTTAAAACAGGTTCTTAACTTGAGAGCTTATTTAAGTTTCTGTTTATACTAGAAGTGAAAGAACGTAACAATGTACGCCGGTAAAATCATAATAAACAAGCATTTTAAATTTGAATTCATTCAAATATTATATATGCTATAAAGATGCATTCCAAAAGTTAAGCAGGGTATTGAAAGACAGGAAAACTTTGTTGGCAACAAAGAAAAAAGTACTGAATCGTTATATGATGCCTGTCTTTCATTATGGCAGTGAATGCTGGACAATCTCAGCAAAGATGAAAAAATGACTTGAAGCAATCGAAATGTGGTTCTACAGAAGCATGCTGAGGATACCATGGACCGAACATGTGAGCAACGGCGAAGTTTGGAGAGGTTGGAAAAGAACAGGAAAAAGAACAGGGAAAGATTGCTGAAGTTTCCGGGGTATGCAATGAGGAGGGAGAGCTTGAAGACTCAAATATGGGCAGATAGGAGGAAAAGAGACAGGAGAAATCAACGAATGACATACTTGATTGGCTTCAGCAAATGAATAGAAGAGTTTGGTTTTAGATTAGTAACAAGAGAAAGGGTATTAAGTGTTACAAGAATTAGGGAGTTGTGGAAGACCATGGTCGCCTACGCCCTGGGGGAACACGGCACACAGAACAAGAAGAAATAACAGTGTGGAAATTAGCAATATCTATCTATCTATCCTTCTATCCTCTTCTACATATAGGCAGATGGAAAGAAACTTCCTATTTAAAATTATTGATAGCTTTATTAATTATGCATTACATTTAAAAAATGATGTTTTATTTTGAACAGTATAATGGTAGAAATACAGTGTTAAAATTCTAGCTTTGTCAGATTTTTTTCCTATCTGGATGTTGAACAACAGCTTCCATCCTCATCAGCTTGAATGACGATTTCTGATCTAGTGAAGCACGAATTCCATGAACACTGCGTTTCCATCTCTGCACTTGTTAAACGGGCTGCCGCGCTACTGTTGAGGATTTAATTATGTGGTTGTAGAGTTATTAGAGATTCTAAGGTCAATTGTCTTAAATTAAAACCAGCATAATAAAAAATATCCAAATGTTGGACAATTTTTGTCTTTATTTTCATCTGAAATTAAAGCCAAAATACAATGCTTAGAACGGCTCTTGATGAAACATAATAGACACACATTGTCAGTTATATCTAACAATATATGTTTAGAAAATTATCTGCTGCCTCGATACACTATATATATATATATATATATAATCCATACGCAGATAGGCCTGTTTCGCTGTATCATAGAGCTTCAGTGCGGCTAGATTAACAGTTTGCCTCAAGCCGGGACTGATATATATCTACATATGTGTGTGTGTGTGTGTGTGTGTGTGTGTGTGTGTGTGTGTGTGTGTGTGTGTGTGTGTGTGTGTGTGTGCGTGCATCTCTACGATTGTATATTTTAGTCTCCGTTACGTGGCTGGTACCAGTGAAAAGCGTTAAACAAAAATAGAAACAAAGCCCTCAATTAGTACATTCATAGATTCGTACAATTTAAAATGATCCCATAGCAACAGTATTTCTTTATATATTGGCAAATTCTTTCATTTAAAAAGGAAATCAATATATATAATGTGTGTATCAATGTGCACACTTATAATTTTCCATTTATTTTCTATTCTCAGAGCAAATCAAATGTATCTATGCGTTATGATGACAGTCTAGAAAATGACAGTGGTAATATTTTAAAAGGGGTTAATTTGGGAGTGTATCAGTTAATATGATCAATATTGGTAAAAATACTTTTTATCCTTTCGACATAAAATTCATGTACACAAATGTATGTATAAGAGAGTGTGGTTGCAGGCATGTACGTGTGTGTGTGTGTGTGTGTGTGTGTGTACGCGTTTACGCGTAAAAACCCATTAAAAAATTCAGCGAAATAACTGAGGGCAGAAAAGATATTTTCTTCTTAACTCTTCACCAACAAATGAACAGCATCTTTTTCTTTTTCTTTTTTTTATTTTTTTTAACATTCCTGACTTGAACTTTACAAATCTTTCTTCTGCAACGTTGATTTCTGCGCCATTTTGCCACGTCTTCTATGCATTTCTTAAAATAGCGGTATAAAATTAAAGAAAGAACGGTATAAATTTAAAGAAAGAACGGTATAAAACTTACTTAAAGATACAAGCAAAATAAATATGATCTTTTTTCGAATGTGGGGGTGGAGCAGAATTGAAGATCAAAAACGAGATTTTTCCAAAGTGTCTAAACTTGTGTAATCAGTGTATGTGTATGCTTGCGATGATGTAGCAAGAGATGTTCAATCTCTATGGGAAATGCTTGACTTCTGTCGTTGAAAATAACTGAGATAGAGATGTGACTGATAGTTTCACGCCTTAGGAGATCATCCGATCACCTGCCAATCGCCACGAAAAATTTATTTCTTGGTCCTCACTTTGTATCTACAAAGAATGTTAATATATATCTACAAAGAAAGAATTTTTTTTTTCCAGTTCAAAACATTAATTTAAAACAGTGCTCGATATATGATGTATAGAGCTGTGAATATTTATTATAAATTGTGTTTTAGAACACGTCCATAGAAAAAAATTATGTACATGTTCTAAAACATAATTTATAATATATATATATATAGTCACCGACCTTGCTGGGATCCGCACCATGTATTTTTCAATAACCCAAGCTCTAACGCAAGTGGTGGACTTCCCCACGCGTTTCTCTAATAACCCTAACGGAAGGGACTCTTTACTCGACCTTTACTTTACCTCCATCCCAGACTCCTGCACTACCAGGCAACTCTGCCCCCTCGGAAACTCTGACCACGCCGTAGTCTCCGTCAACATCTCAATCCGCGCTAACTCTACCCAAGAAAACCAGACCAGCAGAATATCATACTGCTACCAGAGAGCAGACTGGGACTCGTTCCGAGACTTCCTCTGCGACGTCCCCTGGAACAACGTCTTCCATCTTCCTGCCGAAGACTGTGCCTCCACTCTATGTAGCCCCCTGCGCAGTAGTGGCAGTAACATGCCTTGCTCGGTGTGAAACGCTTATAATATATATATATATATATATATATCCTAAGAACGTGAGAGAACAAATAGGTTAAAAACTTACTTTTATAAAAAGTGCTCACTACAGAGCAGAGCTAAAGTAAACACCTTCAATGCTTCACTTTAAAATATCATTAATTATAATTTTCATTTATAATTTATGCTCTAATATTACATAGCAATCATTTTATTTAAAAACTAATAACCCACACAATACTTATTTACTTTTTATAAGTTCAGTATACCTTAGTAGACCATAATTATTTAATTCAAATTTAAACCTAAACAATTTCGCCCCTTTAACAATTACTGTAGTATAAAAATTAAATTTCTCTAGAAACATAAATCTACCTTGCTGTCAAAAACCAGTGTCTACACATTTAAATAATATGTGTTCCTAGTATGTATCTTCAAACATAAAAAGTGACACTTTATCATGACTGTGTAATATAAACAGAGCAACCACTAACTGCTAAAAACTCTAAAACCACTAAAAATAAGATTTTAAGTAATATATATATATATATATATATATATAATGTGTGGTAATTTCTCTTTGTGAATATATACTTAAGAACAAACATAATCATCAATCAAAATAACTTTCTGGTGACCCGATAAATTATTTATCACAGTATGATTAACACCATAGTGAATTACTCTGCGGTGACGCCAGTTGCTAATGGCTATGTAATAAAGGGAAATTGTATTGATTTACATTGAATGTCTCTATTCCAAAATTGATCATCTTGTTTGAGCTCTCCGACGAGAACGCAATTATTCCAGAATTAAGAGGAGTCTGACATTTTTTGAATGCCGATAAGCCGTGTAGATTAACCAAGCAGGTCTCCAAAAATCATTTCAAAAGCTTGAACAATGAACAGTTATGATAAGTGTGATTACTTATAAATACTGTCAGAATTAACCTTATTAAATCCTAATTCATAAGAGAACCAATACTTAACAATGATAAATTATCAACTGGATTGTAGTTGAATCAATAATAGAAACAAAAACATGAGTTGAAACAAAATTAATATTTACCTTAGGCGACACATTTCGTCCTCTGGTTAACTGTATCCAGGTAAATTTAAGGATTTTATTTTATACACAGAAGTAAAAATGTCCTTAGTTTTTCAGATTTTTCAAATTGAAGAAATACAATGAATATACTTCAGACTAATAGAAAATGAAAGTAAATTAAGGAGGATGCTAAGTGATGTAATTTAATGACTTAATAAACCAAAATGAGTGAATGTTACTGTTGAATATTTTTAATAATGTAATTATCATTCATATTATTTTTGTTTGTGATCAATATATATATATATATATATATATATATATATATATATATATATATTAAATAATCAAAACTTTTGAGTTTAACCGTTTTCTTTTCATTTTTTATTTATTTTTATAATCATGTATTCTAATTTAAGAAGTGAGTATATATTTTAGGAAATGAGATATCTGAAAAATTCTGAGGTAAAATATATAATATGGAAACATTATATATATATATATGTACATATATATATATATATATATGTACATTTATATATATATATATATATATATATATATATATATATATATGTATGTACATCTATATATATATATATATATATATATATATAAGTGTTTAAATCCAAACACTGAAACAAACATATGATTGTAGGGAAGAGGACATATATAAAAGAAATTATGTACATGTTCTAAAACATAATTTATAATATATATATATATATATATATATATATATATATATATATATATATATTAAATATCAATACCACCAACAACTTCTTTGATGTAAACTTAGACCTGAATAATAACCAATATAAACCACGCGTTAAAGATTCATACAACCATAAATACGTCAGCAAAGAATCTGACCATCATAGAATTCTAGACAACTTACATAAACCAGTTCAATTTTGATTATCTATCAACTCAAATAATAAGGAAGTATTTGATAATAACAAAATTAAATATATAAAGGCCTTAGAAAAATGTAACAATCTAAGTTTATATTTCTTAGATAACAAAAGTTACAAATAAGCTGAAACACTGTAAATGTAGCATCATACGGTTTAACCCACATTTTGTCGTCAAACAAACATCAACAATATTAAATACAGTATCAGAACACCCCTCTCAAAATATTTCTGGCAATTAAAAAAACACAAGATCCACTTATTACCTAGAATATCAGCTTATGATCGAAAAGAAAATTGATGTATAATTTAGTTTTTGAAAAACTAGTTATCTAAAAAAAAACTTAAATAAACAAAACCTTACTAAACAAAAGAAGTAAATTGATGATTACATGAAAACAAAGAAATAAATATCGGCTCAAATATGTTGACCCGGATTAAAACAGATTTTTCTATATACACTATTTTAATATTATTTTATCAATTTTCCCCCAAGCTAAAAACAAGTAACCCCGTTGATACATATGCATAAATTGTATAGCTTCTCCCTAAAAATATTTTCGCTATTAAATCAGCATCTGATTTTTGCTTGTTGATTTTAAGTTTTAGTTTAAATTAAATCAAAAATTAAACAATACGAATCCTGTACTATAATATATAAGTACGTTAACATCGCGAGAACCAAAAATCCAGGAACAGTCAGTTCTTAATATGCATCTGATGACTACATAGGGCATGAAACTTCGAGTCGTGCTATAGACGTAGCATAATATGTGTATCATATTTATATATATATATATATATATATATATATATAGTCAACCGCAGACATATCTGTTTCGCTGTATCACAGCTCATCAGTACAGTTAGACATCCAATTGCTTTTAGCCAGGATTGAAACCCGACCGAATAAATCGGATATATATATATTAAGACACCTGAGAAATCAAAGTTTTACACAAGGTACGTTGACATTTTTGTTTTGATAAAAAATAGGGTCGAATATATAAATATAAATCAACTTAAAAAAAAATAAAACGACGCTAAACTTTCCATACCACACAAATTCATGGTTAATAACAAATTTCGATTCCTTGCTGTTGATATAGAACTAAAATTTAAAGTATTAACCACTTACCCATATAAAAACCCACCAGTAGCAACTCTTGTCTTCTAAAGTATGATAGTCAATAATTCGGAAAGATATAAAATAGCAGTGATAACAAACTTCTTAAATAGAACATAACAAAATTCCTATTCCTAAAGAATATTTCTGAGCAAACTAAACCACTTAAATCAAACATGAGTCAACATTAATTTTATCAACTACATAATTGATAAACAAATATAATTATTCTGACAAAAAATACACGACAGTGGTAACAAAAATACCAAACAATAAAACATCAACGCATGATTTACATTAATTACAAGCATAACGAATTCGATATACGAAGAATCATAACACAAAACACATGTAAATTTATAATGCATTAAAGAAAATGGAAAACCGCAAACTAGCGATGACCAATATATTGTATCAATATATTGTATCAATATATTGTATCAATTTCACCACCCAGTAAACGACTGTGTTTCTTGTCACAAATCAATTATATTGGACATACTACCACATCATCGACTAGGGGCCTCACGTGTTATTTATCAGACCAAAGTTCTATAAAAAAATCTATTAACCTATAATTTACAAGAACCCTTAAGGAAGATTCTGGTCGAAAACACTGGAATCCTATACAAATTACATTATCAGAAATATCTCGCAATAAGAGAGGCCCTGTATAACAAACATTTCTCTCCTACTATTAACTTCACATTATTTAACAGTGAAAATGGACTGTTAATTTTTTTTGTTTTTAATAGAATGATGCTCAGGCGAATTCCAGTCATGTGCAATACGTAAAGGCTCGGAATGAACGATACTGCTCAAAACAGCAGTAATAAATTACAATGTAACAATCAAAAGACAAGGAAAGCATCACAACAGCAGAAACAAAAGACAATTAAAAATGGGTATAGAAGTGGCCATAAGCGCGTAGGGCAATAAGAATTAGAGAAAATGTTTGTACTCGTTTATTTCTATAAAACGAAAAACGTATGAGTGCTGGTAAAAACTTAAATTCTTTTTGTCAAATTTATTTAATAAACGATGTTTGAAAGAAAGCTTGCTATAAAAATATCAATTATATTTTATTTTGATCGCTTGGGTATATCATTCTCATCCCATGTGCGATGCCACTTCCGGATGCCATGTAGTTATTTCCATTTAACTCAGCTCGCTATGTAATTTGTTCACCACTGCTGTAGCCAGGTATTGAACTCTCAACTCTTTGTGTCAAGTCACCAACGTCTATATCCACTAGGCCTTGTGTCCGTGAGGGCCAAAATGAGCGGAGTTTCTGACATAGGATGGTGATTTCCTATTAGCGGGTCAATTATATCTACAAGGAAGCACACAGAGCCTTGGCTGCTAACAATCGGCCCAAGTGGAATACTCTGTGAATCTTAGGCACACCATACATGTGAGGTAGATTGCTGTAACGTTGAGATAACTGTCTGTATGTCTTAGGCTCGAAATTATTATTGTTCTTGGTTAATCTACTTTTACACAGCTCTAGCTTACGCGGGATCAGATATTTGCAATCTCTATTGTTTTTATCCGTGTCCATAAACAAAGCCCCGACTGAGTCGTACTCTGCCCGAAGACAGAGAGCTCGATAAACACGAGCTCTCTTAAAAGTCTGGACATTTACCCAAAGCTTTCCCATTGAGACGGGATGTCGTGTTTAACGTGAGGAACACAAACGGGTACACTCTGGCCAAGGGTTAAAGTTTCCCAGCCCCCACATCCGCGACATAGGGCAGTAAGCTTGCCTGCCCTTCTCAGCCGAGTCTCAGTCCGTAGACCGATCCCCAAATGAGTCGCTCTGTCTAATGACAGAGAACTTCACTGACAATTGCGAACTCTTGCAGAAATCTAAGTATTTACCAAAAGTCTCCACACTGAGAGAGATTGAGACATAAAGCTGGGTTTAACTTGGGGATCCCGAGCGGGTACACACGAGCTAAGGACAAAAATTCAACCAGACACCGTATACGAGGGATTGGGTACTATGCTTGTCTATTTTTACCCTTCGAATCTTCGCCCATAAACATAAACCCGACTGTATCGAACTGTTTTTTTTCGGACAGAGAGCTTGTCTATTTTTATTAATCAAATCTCAGTCTGTAGACGGAGCTTCGACTGAGCCGAACGCCGACTGAGCCGAACGCTGCCCGAAGATAAGAGAGGTTGACAATTGCGAACTCTACAGTAAACTGACAGATCACTGAGGCTGAATTCTCTTCGAGTTTCTTTTTTTATTTTTATTTAAGATCTCTTGCTTAATTCATTTCTGTTACCGGTGTTGTCTTATTTATTCCACAACAGCTTTCTGAGCGAACAATATTTGCGAATTTTATGAATGCTTGGCGGTTCATTTTCTCTCTAAATCAGTTTCATGATACTTTCTTTCGCAGAGGCCAAAGTCTTCATCGTGACATCTTCTGCATTCATTTAGACATAGAAAGCAAAACAATTTCCCGCGTAAACACATAAATAGACATTTGTTAAGACAAGCAATTTTATATGCCAGTAAATGCTGGGACTCGAATCACAGCCGAGATGGCAATCTGGAACAGCACTGATCTGACCGCTGTGTCTGAAAAGTCAGCAAACAGCGAGCCAATTTCGGCCGTATTTTACTTAACTAATCAAAGCGCACGGAAGATCAGAATTACGCTTATAATAGATTCAACAATAAGCAACGTTGCCACGAACGAGATCAGTCATCTCTTCCTGTACAGAATAATAACTTATTAAATTTGCTGACGCATATTATTGAATAACCAATCACCTTGTAGCCCCTAAATCCTCTTTACTGCACTTTCGTTGCTTACAATTATTATTATTATTATTATTATTAAATAATAATTATTATTATTATTTCTTGACTTTTCAGTGTCTCACTAGATAACTAGTGACTATCAGTGGATATCAAGTAACAGAAAATCTCCTCAATTTTCCAGCACCTTCCTCAGTATCATGATCCAGAAAATTTCATATTTCTCTGAAAGCGCTGATTTTCTAGGTGTCGACTATAAATTATACTTTCTTATAATGTGTTTGTTCTGTGCTGCATTTTGTTTTTCTTTTAATGTATTCCTTGCGTGAACATGTGCATGATATTTTGTCTGCTATATTTACTTCTGCCTATAAATAAAATATTTTTAAAAATTGCACCAAGCTGATTATTCATCAAACTACACAAAATTAAACGTACAGGTAATATAGCATAATTACAGTTATTTATCATATATACACATCAACACTTGCATAAGTTCCAAAAATGCACTGAATAGCCTCTTCAGGAATTAACAAGTGCCTGTAATCTTGCATAACATTGTACAGATAGCAAATACCACTTTGCATGATACTACGTCTCGTGTGCCTATTGACGCAAAACAGCAAGAGTTATGGCGGACAAGCTAAACGATTTAGGGTCGTTTCATCATGTTCCATTCTTGTCCAATAGGGTACAAGTCAGGTGAATAGAGAAGTTTTCGAGTATCTTGCAGAACATGTTGATTGAGTAAAATTTAAATCATATGGGCGAATATGTTCCATTCTTGTCCAATAGGGTACAAGTCAGGTGAATAGAGAAGTTTTCGAGTATCTTGCAGAACATGTTGATTGAGTAAAATTTAAATCATATGGGCGAATATGTTCCATTCTTGTCCAATAGGGTACAAGTCAGGTGAATAGAGAAGTTTTCGAGTATCTTGCAGAACATGTTGATTGAGTAAAATTTAAATCATATGGGCGAATATGTTCCATTCTTGTCCAATAGGGTACAAGTCAGGTGAATAGAGAAGTTTTCGAGTATCTTGCAGAACATGTTGATTGAGTAAAATTTAAATCATATGGGCGAATATGTTCCATTCTTGTCCAATAGGGTACAAGTCAGGTGAATAGAGAAGTTTTCGAGTATCTTGCAGAACATGTTGATTGAGTAAAATTTAAATCATATGGGCGAATATTAATCTACTAGATGAACGCATTGCCTTGGATTGATTTAACAATATTCAAAAGGAGTATGATACTTTCCAATGTTCCCTCCATAAACACCAAAGATGTACGACAGTTCTAACAAATGGCATCCTCATCATGTATCTAGGGGATGGATCTGTGTGTCGTGATCGAATACACTTTCGAAGTTGTCACTCATCAGGTCTATTTTGCACATACAATCACATATCACATGGATAAAGACAGAACATGCTCCTATCACTGGACACTAGAGACTCTCATTCAATTCTATTATTGATCTTCTCGCGAAAACAATACAAACATACGCAACCGTAGACATATGACGAGAGATGTGTATGCTCGTAGTCCTGTTACAAGTAAACGATTCCAAACGGTATATGTTGACACTTATATTGTTCCTTTGCTCTGATTCCTACTGTGATCGGCTGATGTTATTTCTGCAATGCGTCCATATTGATGAGGGTCTGAACTACGGGGCTATGCAGAACCTCATCTACCTGTAGATGGAAGCAAGTATATGGAAGAGAGTTCCACAGGCGGGAACTTCCTTCCATATACCTGCTTTCCTGACGGCTAGAACCTCCAGGAATTTAAATGCAAAGTCAATTCCCATCTCTTATTCACTTAACTCCAGCCCTTACCACACCACCTCGTGTATCTTGTTCTTTTCCTTTCTCTCTACCTTCGCAACTGTCTTTACTCCTGTGTTCACATCCTTCTGTTGCCATTTCTCTTTCACCCCCTGTAGCTAGTTCGTCTTTGTCTTCACTCTCCTCCTGTCTAAAACTTTAACTCTCTTATGTAGCCCCCTACACATCAGTGGCGATACCGCCTTGCTTGGGGTGAAATGATAAAAAAAGAAGAATGTTCAAACAATTTTTCCATGATTAAAAATGGTCGCAAAAATTTTTAATTAATCCTGAACTGTGAAAAATATTTGTAACCAGTTCCAAATCAGTTGATCTCTATAAGATTATGTAAATGTCTATATATCTATACTAACTATTTAAATCAATTCATATTTATCTACATACCAAACAATTTATCTACATCGGTTCATATCTATTGATATAACTAAGTTCATATCTAGCTATTTACTTATCTGAGTCAGTTTATATCTTTAAATACACTTATTTAAATCCTTTCATATTTACTGATATAAATCAATTCATATCTGTCTGCTGTATGTACTTATCTGAACCGTACTGTTAATGTTTTAATATCAACAACTCTTTCATAAGTAAGCAATGCCAACAAACCTCACATTCCATTTTGAGGAAAACATCAAATATGAAAAAAAAAACAACCTTTATTTCTTGTTTTATTTTTGTCTTTTAGTTTTGGATTCCGGTTTCTTTAACGAAGTATTTGAATAAACTTAAGTATAAACAGTATTTAATGAATACTGACGCAAACAAATTAGTCAGAAAACATTCTGAGTAAGGAGATTGATGATGCTGCATTGTGAAACGACCGTTTTCCTTTTGTGACGCGTTGCGAGAATTTGAAACGATAATATTACTTTTTGCTTGTTTATTAATTGTTGTAAGGCAGTCGAAGCAGTTAAAACTTTGATTTCTACCGAGAAAACTATTCTTAAAAATAATCAAAACTCTATGTTTTTAAATCCTTGATGACCAAAGAGATGTGATATCGATTCAAGTGAATTCCAAACATTAGACAGTAACTAAATAACAAAAACTCTTCAGAATTCATCTTTTCAAAATCTTATAAAATCGTATATCAAAAAACCTCCTTGTAAATGATTGTATGCAGCGATATAAACTTCTAAATTTTAATTAACACCGTAGACGACTCAATTCATATAGTTACCATTATTCTGCCTTCTGAAACAACTCCAGAATTTTTGTTGGGAAAACTACCGTCAATTTATCTTTAATTTAAACAAAACCAAATTACCACTTCTCTAAGAAGATGCTCTAAAATACAAAAAAATGCTTCAAACTACAACCTATTATAATATTCTTCTTCTTCTATGTGCCCTGTCCCTTCAGGACGTAGGCGATCATGGATCTCCACGTCTCCCTATCCCTTGTGGCTCTTAGTATGTTTGCTCCTGTTGCTCCTGGCAACCCCCGTTCCGTCATCCACCTGATCAGGCCCTGCAAATATGTTATCCGCTGCCTTCCTCTGTCTCTCCTTCCTTCTATCTGACCAGTCAGTATCAGGTTCTCCAGGCTTTCCTTCCTCATTGCATGTCCCAGGAACTTCAGTTGTCTCTTCCTGATGCTCAGCATCAATTTCCTTTTTGTTGCCATTCTTTCTAACACTTCGTCGTTGCTTGTATGCTCAGTCCACGATATCCGTAGCATCCTTCTGTAGAACCACATTTCGGCCGCTTCCAGTTTTGTCCTCATTTTCGATGATATTGTCCAGCATTCACAGCCGTACTGAAGAACTGACATCACGTAGCAGTCTAGCACTCTTTTCTTCGTTTCTATTGAGATCTTCCTGTGTGTTAGTATTTTGCTCATCTTCTGGAACGCGTCCTTTGCCATGCCAATTCGCCTTCGGATCTCCGTGTCGCACTTTCCATCTCCTGTTAGAACACTTCCTAGGTACTTAAATTCTTGGACTTGTTTGATTCTGTTATCCCCCACCTGTATTTGGCATTTTGGGTTGTATCTTTTGCTGATGACCATGCACTCAGTTTTCTTAAAGTTTATTTGTAGTCCCATCTTGTCACTCTCCACTGCTACTTTCTGTATGAGATCTTGCAGTTTCCTTTCCGTGTCCGCAATCAGTACTGTATCGTCCGCGTATCTTATGTTGTTCAGGTTGTGGCCTCCAATAATAAATCCTGGTGTGTCATCTAGGGTCCTCAAAATATTCTCGCTGTATAGGTTGAACAAATCCGGTGAAAAGACACAGCCTTGTCTTACGCCTTTTTCTATCTTTGTGTATCTACTGAGGTCGTTACCTGTCCGTATGCAGGCCGTTTGCTGCCAGTAGAGATTCTTGATTATTCTTATATCTTTGCCGAAAATGTCGAGGTTTCCTATCATTTCCATCAATTCTTTGTGTCGTATTTTGTCGAATGCTTTCGCGTAATCAATGAAGCATAGGTACAAGTCTTTCTTCATTTGTAATGCCCTTTCAGAGAGCATCCTAATCATGAATATGGCGTTCCTTGTTCCAATGTCTTTGACGAACCCGCACTGTTCCTGTCCTATCTCTGGCCTGATTCTGCTTCTCGCTCTATTCATCAGGATTCTGACAATCAGTTTTGTAATGTGACTCATTAAGCTGATAGTTCTGTGTAGTTCACACTCGTTTGCACCTGGTTTCTTCGGCAGTGCTATAAATATCGACTTGCATAGGTCGTCTGGTATTATTCCGCTGCTATAAATTTCGTTTATTATGTCGGTAATCTTTTCTATGCCATACTCTTCTAAGGCTGCCAGCAGCTCTATCACTATGCCATCTGGGCCAGGTGCTTTATTTCTGTTCATTTTGGCCATTGCCGCTTCCACTTCGGATTTTAGTATTTCCGGTCCATCCATCTCTTTGTGTATTCTCGGTTGTTCTCTCTTGTCGCCAAAGAGATCCTTTATGTATTCTTCCCATCGCTGGAGTATTTCCTCTTTCTCTACTATGATTGTCCCTTCCTTGGATTTTATGCATCCTGTTGAGGAACAGGTTTTTTGTCCTGTCAGTTCTCTTATCTCTTTATGCATTTCTGCTTTGTTGTTCCTGCTCAGTCTCTCTACTTCTGCACATTTGTTGTTGAGTGATGTCATTAATTTGAATTCTATTTTGGTAGTTTCATTAGTTCTCATAATTCTATTCTGTTAGCATCTTAAATTCTATTATATTACTTCTATTGATTTGTTTCTGTTAGATCTACACTTCCCTCAAAAAATAAGTGATTTCTTATATTTTTGTACTCATATTATAGTATACATGTACATTAAAGTCTTTTTATTCCAAAACTAATTGTCAGATGAGTTCAGTTTTGTAATTAAGCTCATTTCTTGGTGTTCAGCAACTATTTAAAACGCGTAAATTTGATTTCATATCTGTAATTCTAGCACTGAAGATCTTTCTGAAAGATATTCTGAAAAAGCCAAAAGAGTAAGGATTCTTACTTAGAACTTAACACAGTGATTATAATAGTGAAACATCATACCGAATGCTGCAAAGTCTTCTGCCAAACTTGGGAAAATTTAGGTCTATCACTAAGATCCACCATTTTTTTAGAAATTCTAGTTCTTATAGTGAGACACAGAAATAGACTGACAAGAAAATAATGATTTCTGACCGGACAAAACGACAAATTGTCAGAGACGCTATAAAAATCCATCATAAAGTGCTTGGAAAATTGAGTCAAACCATAAACTAATTAATTTAAGTATCACAATATTCTATTCAAATTTTAGCCAGTAAATTTCATGTATTACTCTTGCGAACAAAGCGGAAACTGTGTTTGCTCAAACGACAAAAAGAAAACAGATACCAGTGGTCAGATGATGTTCTGAAAAGAGCACTCTGAACTGCATCTGCAGAGTATGACCTCTACAGACTAAGAGCGCCTCAGTCTTGACTACTACAGCTATGTACGTGTGAGTTTGTATTCGTGTGTATGCGTGTGTGAGAGAGAAACCAAAATCACCAAAAAGGGTCGATCGTAGGTCTTTGGTAAAGAAAATTAGGATATAGTGTGGTTTCATTGACTATGGGCTCCGCATTCAAGATTATTGTTGACAATACTTTGACAGTAATAAAATACCAATAAATGCTAGAATGCAGATTGATCCCGCCCAGACTAACAAAAAGGAGAAGAAGAGGAAAAGCTGATCTTTCAGTAAGACAATGTGAGCAGCAATTTTCAAAAGACAACTATTCCGTACTTCAGTGATTATTTTTCATTGGTGAAAAGATGTCAAATGGTGTGTACATTAATAAGATCCAGTATTCCATTCTTATGATGAAATGAGTTCTCATAAGCATATAGGCGAAAATCATTCAATCTACGTTCTCTAAATTATCAGACTCATTAAAACATCGTACCATACAGATTTAAGGGGTAAAATTGTTACCATGAACTATAAACATCATACTAAAAAATGATTTGTTAATAGAATTCACATTATTCGGACTATTGCCCTCATCTTTGTTGCCATTTGTACGATGTTTTGGTCGTTTTACGCTCCGGCCTTCTTCAAGTGCTAGGAATTTCGAACAGAACCCTTTATTACAATCCCTGGGGTATATCATCTCCATCCCTTTTGCGTAGAACCTCTTTTTAGTAGTCATGAGTTATCTCCCTCTAACCCTGTAAGTTACTTGCTCACCACTGCTGTAGTCTGGTATTGAACTCACAACTTTTTGGGTCAAGTTGCAGGAATTAACCAACGTCTATATCCACTGAGCCATGTGTCCTTAGAGGGAGATAACTCATGACTACCGAAACAATGCTCCAGTGATTGTAATAAAGGGTTCCGTTTGAAATTCCTAGCAGCTGAAGAAGGCCGTAGCGTACAACGGCCGAAACGTCGTACAAATGGTAACAAAGATTAGGACAATAGTTCGAATAATTTAAATACTGTAAATATTACCTTATCTCAGAAATATATACAGATTTGTTAATATATACTATTAACTTAGCCAGATCAAGCCAAAAATGGATTACTGTTATATCTGTCCTGACCTCACTCTCCAGCTTTCATACAATCCAAAAGTGTCTCCGAGCCTTTATGGATGACGAATTATTCACCACCTTCTAAGCTCCCCCCCCTACAGACGGCATGTGGCAAGCCTCTCGCTGCTCTATCACTACTTCCTCGGAAAGTGTTCGGACAAACTATATTCCCTGATCTCGTCAATACAAGCAATATCATGTCGTCTAAATTTAGTAAACTTATTACAAGCTTCTGAGAATAAGATGTGCAAATTTCAAGTTTCAATACAAAACCTATTTCCTTTATTTTCTCATCTATGTTGCTAGCTTAATGGATCTAGAGTGTAGAACAGCCTGAGTTATTTGATAAAAAAAAAAACTATTAGACAAACCTTCACGTCTAAGACATGTCATGCCACTTATATAGTAGAAAACCACACACATTCCCTCGGTATTCCATCGGTGAGAGGTAATTTCCACTCGAAAAGCATCTTCCCGCGAACCACTGCTCTGTGGAACAGACTCCCAAGAGGATGTTTCCCGATCACTACAATTTTAACGTGTTCAAGGCTAGAGTTCACCGTTATCTTTCACTACTATCTGCACAAATTACCTCTTAATGTAACTTTCTATGTCAAGTGGTTCCCGGGTTTTATAAAGGGTGAACCTTACTGTAAAAAAAAATAATCTTTAGAATTACAAGATATTTTTATTAAAAAAAATAAAATAAATAAAACATAGCTTTCTAATATGAAGATTTATAAATGTATAATTATACAGAAAAAGATTAGAAATATCTTGTATAAAATTTGAACTCAAATTTCTGAATGAATTTCAAAAAATTGCTATGTTTTTATATAGTCCTACAATGTTAGTAATGTTCTCTTACTTCTACTAACTCTCTTCTCTTCTATTAATTCTATTAAGTCAGTTTTATTAGTTCTGTCGTATTCTGTAAGGTTTATTAGTTCTTTTCTATTTACACTATTTATATTGTTTGAACTGTTGTCATCATCTTTGTTGCCATGTTCATAATGTTTCGACCATTGTACGCTCCGGCCTTCTTCAGATGTCTGGAATTTCGACCGCTGGGTGAACAAAACTTGGAGAGTTGTGTTAAAAGGTAGATAACTGATACTGATATATCTGGAAGTGGTATGACATGTGGCGCTAGAACAATCTATTCGAAATAAAAGAGTTCGGTTCAAGATTCCAAACACCTGAAGAATGCCGAAGCGTACAACAGTCGAAACGTTGTGAATATGGCAACAAAAATGAGAACAATAGTCCAAACAATGTAAATAGTGTAAATAATTACAATACCTCATGTCAGAAATATAGACAGACAGTTCTTTTCTATTAGTTGTATCTTATTAGTTTTTGTATTTCTATATCATTTTCTTTGCTTTTATTCTATTTGTTTTATTAATTATATTATATATATTCTATTAGTTCTATAAAATTTGTTAGTTTTATTCAATTAATTTTATTGCATAAGATTTAAAAGTTCTATGAAATTCTATTCTTTTGTTTTAATCTGTTAATTTTGTTAGTTCTATCCATACTAATTTCGATCCAAGTGAGCAAACATAACATTCATTTTGCATTAATAAAATTATCTGTCATATTTCGAAATTGAATCTGCGCAAACTGATCTCTTCTACCACATGAGCCACGGTAGCATATCAGGTCCAAATCACACACAATTGCTCATCTTGGTAATAAGTATTTCGTTAGTAAAATACTTTGAAAATAATCTATAAATTAATTGAAAGAGTATGATTGATTTGTTTATTGATTTGTATCGTTAGGGGGTTCTTGGAATAGTGAACATTTCTTTTTGGCTGCTTATTTTCGAAGGATCGGAAGTTGGATAAGTAAAGCCAAGAGGACCATAATAAGATAAGTGAAAAGAGGAAGACGTCCAAGGACAGTTGACGTATTGGAGTGAGCAAAAGAAAAGACGGACGCTCCTCCAAATGGAAAATAGGAACCTAGGTAATGTCTGTTTTGGAGAAGGCGAGGTCGGATCAAAATAACTAACTGTTGGATGTTGCAGTACCATTAATAAAATGGATGTGTTGTGGTTGGCAGTGTCCAAGGTGCAAGAATGAAAAATTCAGCCACAACTGAGGTGGCGAGTTGGAAACGGTTCCATGATAGACGGCACAAGGTCAGCTTGACCTCTTCTTTGATCTGAAATCGATTCCCCTACTGCTGACATAGGCAGCCAATATGTTTTTTTTTCTTCTTTTTTTTTTCTACTTTACTCCAGTCCAGTGTGAACAGTGTGGGTGGAGAGAGGCACGTGGCCTTTCATTGATAGTTTTTAGGTCATCTCATTCAACGCCATACGTATATAAGGACTGTAAATTAAAGTGTGTGTATCTGTATGGAATGTGTGTATGTAAGTGTGTGTATGTAAGTGTGTGTATGACTATAATATGTCTGTGTGTATGATCTGTATGTACATATGCGTATCTGCGCCCTTCCAGGCACGTGCTTGTGCATGTTTTTTGTGTTTGTACAGCTATCAACGTTATATATTTGTGTGTATCTGTATGTTCAGATGTAGGTACGTGTGTGTGTGCGTGTGTGTGTATGTGTGTGTGTGTAAATTTACATGTATGGATGAGTGTTCTGGCATATATTAAACGTAGCTTAATACGACACAAAACGAAAACTGGGTGTAGGGAAGAGGGAAAAATTGTATTACGAAAACCTTCCCACTGAAAAGAACCTTCCTGCCGAGAAAATCAGCATTCTTGATCCTTCCTTTTACCTGGATTGAACTCTCTCTAGCATCAGTAATAACGATATAACTATTTTAACCACGAGGCCGGCCACATGTGTATACATCGCTATTTATTTGTTATGTGAGAGTGTATACGTTAATACCTGGGTAGAATAGAATGTACATGTATGTATAGGTGTGCTTCTATAGATATCTTTTTCTTCATGCATATATATGGATATATGTGTGTTGGAAGTTAGTTAGTTCAGACCAACGTGAATGTTTTTGTTTTTTTTTATGGCTGAGTCCGTGTGTTTGTCCGCAAATATATGTGTATGCGGCGGTATTAGTATACATGAGCTTAGAAGCATTCAAATGTGTGTATATATATATATATATATATATATATATATATATATTTGTGTGCGTATGCATGCATGTCTTTATGTGTTGATTCGTGTATGTGCCTTAGATGTAAATAGCATCTAGATATGTGTGTATGTGTGTGTAAATACATAACGGAGTGTATGTACGTACTTTCTCGCACAGCTTGTTCTAGTATGGCATAAGTAACTGGATTGAACTCACTATCCTACCTAACTGACTGGCAAACTAACTTGTTAATTACTGCCAGCATGTGCAAATATACACCCGTGTACAAATGTGTTTATATATGCGTGTGTATGTGAGTGCATATCTGTATCCATATATGTGGGCGTGTGTGTGCTTATGTGGACGCGTGTAGGCGTGCTAACGCTCGTGTGTGCTGATCTACAATAGAATATATAACCAGGAAAAATAGTCTGTGATGCATTTGCGAGGACGTGTAAGCCTCAATTAGATGCTGCTGGGTAGGTCGAAGTCGTTGCTATGTGAAAAGCACGTTGGTCAGGATACATTTAGGGAAAATAAACCTTGTGTGCGTTCAATGTCCAATAAATAGAATTCGAGAAAGATACTGGGTCGAGATGCCAACTGATGATAGCAAAAGCAGCAAAAAAGAATCGTCAAATAAGAAAGGGAAAAATGGAGGGAGAATGAAGTGAAATAAAAAGACAAAATAAAATTTGCACAAAAATGAAGTGGGAATAAATCTGGACGATAAAGAAATTTCAAATAAAACAAGATGGCGAAGAATTATGCTAATAAAACGGAATAGAAAATTATTTTAAAAGAAATTCCGGACTTTGAGATGACTTCAGTGTGGGAATTTCAAATTCTTTTTTTTATTTCAAACAGATTAGTAAAAGAAAATTGGTCCATTAAATGCAATTTCATTTTTGTTAAAATGTCTACGTAAACAAAACTTAATATATTTATGAACACCATCTTTTCGTTTTCTCTTCAGTTTTGAACGTCTCTCTGAAGGGAAATAGTTAGCAAATAAGCTTAATACTGTAGTGAGTTCGATCTTTACTAAGTGCCCTACATATATGACCTTGTTATCAGACTAAGCTAAGCTCTTTATTAGTGGGGAGGAAATTTTTCTAATCTATCAACACTGTCTTAACGAATTCGATCTTGAATATATGACCCACACATATAGTATTCTTCTAGGCAAAGCGAAGTACTGAAAATACCGATAAATATTCCGTTTTTGTCTGTTTTATTTTTGTTGTTTTTTGTTTGTTTTTAATCATTTCGCCATAAGCAAGGAAATAAAGCTACTAAGGCGCAAGTGATTATTGAAAGTGAAAGAATATGATAGCAATCAATATTAAGGAGAACGTGCAACAGACGATAACAATTAATGTTACATTTACATAACTGGAAAGCAAAAAAAACGGAAGAAAGTTAATTAAGTGAAAAGTGCGAGAGAAAAAGCTGTTAGCATAGAACTTACATTTACATCTAGCAATTTCATCAGTAAAATGATTTGACGGAACTGCCAATTCAGTACTTCACTTAAATTCGTAAAATAGAGATACCAAATAGAAAAGATCATCGGCACAGTTACCATGAAAATATTTATTTAAAACATCACAGGTAAGTTGTTACGTTAAGGCGAGAACTGACTGAAGTCGAGATGACAGGTCAGAACCAATAACATAGCACGAATCTTTAGATGCATAGCAGAAGCACTAGACCAGCTGTGACAGCAATACACAAATCATGGACAAGTGGCAAACTTATAAAGGTGTAAGATAGCTTCTGATGAACCCATGTTCCTAGTAACAGAATTAGTGATTCAATATAAACTTTCCACTGTGCAATGACACACTTTATTGGGAGTTAGCATCAACCATGTTGATGGAAGGCAAAAAAGTTCACCAAGATGATTAAAAGAGAAAAGTTTAATTTTGGAGGCATGAAAATTAACACGCCATTTCTTGTCCCAGTTAACAACAGACTGAAAGTCAGTTTTTAGATAAACTACCAATTTGCCCTTGTCAAACCTATCACACTTCCCATTAAGACAAGAATAAATAGTTGTGTCATCAGCATAGATAACGAGTCAAGAATTGATTAGACCGGAAAGGTCGTTGATAAATATTAAGACCAAATTCGATGCTTGGTTAAAGATCTGGTGAACATCGGCATTAATAAAAAAATTCAAGAAGATTTTCATTTTGCGATTCGTTAAAAAAGAGCGAATCAAATAAAAAAGTGTTCAGAATAGCATAACCCTTCAAATTGTGAAGAAGGTCAGCATGCCAACCCGTGCCAAACGACTTTAACATATCTAAAACAGCAACCCCAGTTTCACCATTCTTATCTATAAAGCAAAGAAAGTGGAAAGTCAGATGAATCAAGAGTAGAATTGGTAGAGAATTTACAAGCAGATCCTTCTGCTTTAACATCAGTAGATGATACCACCTTAAATTGCGTGAAAAGGTGCGAAATAGCGGACGTACACTTATCTAACACTATTACAGATCGGCCACTATTCCCGAGAACCATACTTGTAGACTATCAGCGATGAAAATCTTAGCTACATTGAAAACAGGTTAACAATTATTACAAGCGGGCATAAAGTGGCGTCAATTGCGATCAGATCTATCACGTTGGTACAGCCGGAAAAGTGTTTCTTTATGGGCTATAGAGGCTGAACAGGCAGGTGTGATCCAATGAAAATATTCACATGATATTTCTGAAATGAATACTGAATTTCTGAAAAAGCATTGTCAGAAAACAGTGGACTTAGAAACGTAAAGTATATATATATATATATATATATATATATATATATATATATATATATATATATATACTTTACGTTTCTAAGTCCACTGTTTTCTGACAATGACCTAGGGGTAGAATTGCCGACTGACGCCAATTCGGTCGGATTTCAGTCCTGGGTTAGGAAGCGACCGGAGTCTAAGTTGTACTGATGAGCTGTAATACAGCGAAACATATCTGTCTGCGGATGACTATATATATATATATATATATATATATCATCCACATGCAGACCTATAATCAGTGCGGCTAGATTAACCGATTGCTTCAAGCCGGGACTGAAAGCCGACTGCTGTAATATTTATACAGAATGTAAATACGCGAGCACTTAAGAGTGTTCAATCCCGTAACTGGACAAAGTCATATATACATGTGTGTGTGTGTGTGTGTGTGTGTGTGTGTGTAAGGTGCCGTGGATGAATTGTCGTCTAAATAGCGCAAAAATGAAGATAACACTGACATTTCATTTTAACAGATATGTTTACCAACTTAAACAAAATCATCTTGAAATCCTAAAGAGTAAATTGATTCAACAAACTCGCCATTATTTACAACTACGCCTTCCAGACGACTTCGGAAACTTCTGCATCTTTTCCGGGCGGTCTCCTTGTTAAATTGGTGAATGCCGCTATAATTTTTGCCTTCAGTTCGTCTTTGGTATTGCAAGGAATTTTTTAGGTCTCCCGCTCAACTGCGCCTAACACATAATAATCAAAGGGTTGCATTCTGGGGAGTTACATAGCCAGATGTAAAGGATAATGTGGTCGCAGAAATTTTCTGACAGCCAAGTAGGTTCTCCTGCTTGTGTGGCATGGTGCAGGGTCATGTTGCAAGATATAGGATTTCCCAGTAGCCACCCTCTTGAGCCATGGCTGCACTACTTCCTCAAGGTACCTGATGTGTGTGTTGAGTCTGATGCCCCGTGGGAAGTTGACTGGAGGCATAACATCGCCATTAGTAGTGATCGCTCCAAACACCTTTGTAATCACTAACTCTTTTCGAATTTTCTACATTGGACTCAGATTGACACCAAAACACTCTAAAATACTTGTATTAAAGCTTCCAGTCAAAATGCCATGCTGTTTTCACATTTCTGTGGGAGTGAATTGCGTCATGATGCTCTTTTTCTCATAGACGGCGCCTAACTAACACTACCATACTGCGCAGTCGATAAAATAAAATAAAATAAAAACAACGCGCATGCGCGAAATTAAA
Organism: Ascarosepion bandense; assembly: GCA_037127315.1. Lineage (NCBI taxonomy): Eukaryota > Metazoa > Mollusca > Cephalopoda > Sepiida > Sepiidae > Ascarosepion > Ascarosepion bandense. The sequence goes on from JBBBDQ010028533.1 coordinate 607,415, forward strand.
AATATAACGTGACGACAATTCACCCATCGCACCCTGTATTACATTAGACTATATCTTACGGAGAATCCCTTTTTTATTCATTTTCTCTCTTGCCTTTTAAAAAATCGCATAATGCATGTCTGGGAGTGAGAGAGCTGATGTAAAGAGATTTTGATGACATTGCTAAAGTTACATTTCATAAAGAAATAATAACATCCGAACAGCCTCTTTAACTGGAGCAAACCTCAGAGCTACGGTTGAATAAATGAGTTTTCCAGACAATTACCTGAAGCTTTGATTGAAAAATTTAATTGTCCTGTGTGGTTCGTATTGGCCATAGACAGACCAGAGAAAGAAAATGAATCACTTTTTAACCTCTCGTTGATCAAAATATGGCAGGACATGCGAGGGAATAAAAGTTAGATTTTGGCATATCTAAAATCATGCAATACCTTATGAAACTTATTGAAAGTTTGATACTTTTAGAATTGAACCTTTTTTGTTATGACAAAGAGATAGCTACTCCCTGATGTCGACATTTGCATAAGATATTATTACATATTATATAATTTGTCTTTAAATGATATTTTATATATTTAATAATATATTATAGCTGTCTTATGAAGCAACCAAATATACTAGAATATTATGTATATATACTTAAACACACACATACATACATGCATATATGAGTTAAAGATCAAATGCAAATGAAATATGGATCAGAATCCGACAGGATGATAAGATAAGGAACAAATAGGAAACGTTTATTACTCTAACATGTTTCACTTTTATTAAAGCTTCGTCAGGAATTGAGAGAAAATAAGCATATATATATATCTGTGTGGGGGGGAGGGTGTGCTTACATTAATGTGCTTAGCGTGGAATTTTGTATATACGTACTTCTATTTATCTGTTTTCTCTGCAATTTCTTCAGCACATGTGTATAAATTTATATTTAGCGTATTTGTTAAAGCGGTGTATACAAGTATGTATATGAGATGTGTGTGTGTGTGTGTGTGTGTGTGTGTGTGTGTGTGTGTGTGTGTGTGTGTGTGTGTGCGCGCATATCTCTGTTTCGAGTTGGGGATGGCAGGGTGCATGATGTTATTTCATCTGACTTGAACATGATAATCTACCCTGCTAATGAGAGCTTTCGGCTACGCCAAGCCCGAAGCGTTTTCAAAGAGTAATTAAAATCCAGTTGTGTTGATTTCAGATTTTGACTATTTTCCATAAAAGTCGAAAAGTTAAAGTAACGTCAGCAACAGCAAGAGGCCAATTACAAACGTCTGACCTGAAATCAAATAAAGAATGTTTTAAAGTTGTCGCTTTTTTTTCTTTCATTTTGTATTTTATTTTTTATAATACGAAAAATCAATCTTTATCCTCTTTTAGTCTTTTAGGTGATGGTATCTCGCAGGCGAATGGCCCATTAGCCAGTGGAAGTTTTCTCTCTTTTTAGCAATTACCCTAAACACCGAAACATTTCTTGCAATTACCCTACGAGGAAATGTTTAATAGCAAATATACATAATGACTACTAATGATGAAATATAGAAAAGCAACAGCATCATCAGCAGCAGCAGTAGCAGCACAATGACATAACAAGCAAAAACATCATTTCTCGAAGCTATAGAATAGAATTAAGACTGAACATCAATTATATTGAGCTTCTTCAAATCCAGATTACTACTTGGCTGCTTGACGTGACTTTAATTACATTCTCAGTTTTTTCCTTTCTAATGTTGTTACTACTACTACTACTACTACTACTACTAACAAAATCATCGACATTATCAGTTTTATAATCAAAGATATCATTATTATTGTTATTATGGTTGCTGCTAATCTTGTTGGCAACTTTACGCTTTTCTTTTCGCATCATCGTAATTATAACCTAACTTCCTTGCTTCAACCAACACACTTATCATACCTATCACTTCTTCATTATTGCTACCGCAATTATTATTATTATTCCATGGACCCAAATTAAATGTGTGTGTGTGTGTGTGTGTGTGTGTGTGTGTGTGTGTGTGTGTGTGTGTGTGTGAGGAGGCATCAATAAATCAGGAGACTAACATAATTATTAAGTGAATTTGATCTGAAATTTTGACAATATTTTTTTTTATCTGTGTAATTAATGTTTAGCACGGAATTATATGCATTAACTAGAAAGAAGATTATTTTGAAAAATAAATTCTTATTGCGTTATTTTCCCATCTTCAGACTATAGATTTATTAATGTACCTATGAATAAAGTAGATGTCTGCAATATATATATATATATATATATATATATATATATATATATATATATATAATCATTATTATTGTTATTATAATACATAACTGTTAATATCATTTTCCAGCTTCCTTATCATTATATCATGCATTATTGTAATTATGATTTTCTTCTTCTTCTTCTTCTTCTTCTTCTTTTTCTTCTTCTTCTTCCTCATTTTTTCTTTTTCTTTCTTTCTGACTTCCTCTTTCTCCAGTCTTCTTCCGATTTTCCTAATCACATGTTTGGCAGTTAAAACAAATCAGAAAGAGATTCATGGAAACATTTCAGCAGCTTATCCAAAAACCGACAATAATTCTCCATGCACAACTCTAACTAAATCGAAATTGATAACAGCGATTCCTTTCTTTGCAAATATACATAATGTCAGATTTTATTATGCAAGTCAATATTTTAACAATAAAATTGGTATTAATAAGCCAAATTTGGTAAACTCTCCTTGATACACTTATAATTTATATGGGCAATATGTCATGTGAGTTTCAGCTTATGATATGTATCCTTAATATGTTTTTAATAATGATAATACTTTATTTTGAGGATATTAAAATTTATTAAGCAAACAAAATGCGTGTAACGTAAATTTTGCTTTTTAGATAAATCCAAAAGGTCTGCTACCGCTTCCCCGGCCACATCCGGCGCGCAAAAGATTTTTCTCCGGCCCGTCAACTTAACTGTAGTGAGAAATTTTCATTTTTCGTTGATTGTGTTAGTTGCTACCATGTTATCCTTGCAATAAATTAACGAACCTTTTTTAAATAATATCATATTAACTTCGTTGTTTTTCCTTTAAACCTCCAGATAGGACAGCCTTCTGGAGGGAGCAGTCTGGGGCCGAGACAATTTATTATAGTACATTTGATCATGGCCCTTCTCCGAGACACTGCACAGCTGTTTGACCCGTTTTCTCCAAAAGGTTGCCAACCCTTGGCATAGACCATAAAAAAACTCTTCTTTCTAAAACGTGGTAGTCTTGCTGTTTTCATGTTTTCCACCACCGTTCTTAATATTCTGCATCACCTCACTCTAAAAACTGTGAGGTTCCTGGTTCTGGGGAACAGCTACCCGAGGCTGCATCCCCACCACCCTACTGCACTGGAAAGTGGTGATCGGAGTTATACCGATGCCAGCGCAAACGAAGGTACGAGCAATTTGTATCCTTGACCTGGGTGTACGCGTTCGGGTTACTCACATTAAACCCAACTTTGTGTCACATCTCATCTCAGTGGTAAGACATGGGGTAAATACAATCTCTTCTCTTTATACTCACAATATCAAATTAAATCAAACACGTTTCGTTGTTTACATGCCTTTCTTCATCTTTTTTTCTCTGTTTTGACTCGATACACTACTTTCTTTAAATATTCTCTTGATGGTCAATCCATATCTTGCTTAAAACCTTTTTTCATCTCTCTATTTGTAATAAGGTAAGTTTCCTATTCTTTTCTTCATAATATTTTTAATTATTGTTTATATTGATTCTATGGTCACTGATCAACTTCTTCACATTTTCCAACATTTCATTTCGTTTACTCGATAATCAGTACCGGCTTTCTCCTATGACGTCATGTCTTTCTTACGATCCAACGTAAGTTTCATGTATCGTAAATACGGAATAAATATCAATATTAAAATCTTTTCTGTTAATTCGCCCCAAATAATGCAAAGTTCGGTCAGTTAAGTGCCATACGTGATACACGCTTAGGCGATTATGTCTAGAAAAAGACATGACTAGCTGGGCAGATGATTATCCCGAAGTAGGTTGCCATTACTTTCTGCAGTAGACTGGTTGCTGACCAAGGCTATAGAACCCAATCTGTCTTGTTATTTAACCCATAACTTAAAGGAAGAGACGAATTAATACCTTTCCCAAGGATATTTGTGCGAAAGTAAATGCAAAGATTTCAACTGGAATTCGAACTCGGCTCCCCTATTTCTCGTTCCGAGCTGATATCTATTGCACCACATCTTGTAAAGTTACTTATTGCAAATATTAAGTCACCCTAAAAAATTATAAACATTAAATCAAAGTTTGTTTATTTGTTTATATTTCATTTTTGGCACTCTTTTGAAATCATAAATTTTAAATAAAAATTTGTTTAGCTTGCAAGGTGCTATTTACATTTCATAAATGTGGATGATATTCGAGGTACTTACAAGGAATTTTTAAAACTTTTACATTATTCGAACTATTGTCCTCATCTTTGTTGCCATTTTTTGGCCATTGTACGCTTCGGCCTTCTTCTTCAAGTGACGTGAATTTCGAATCGAAACATTTACTAAATTCTTAGTAACATAAAAATGGCAAAAAAGCCGAGGACAATTGTCCGAAAAATGTAAATAGGGTAAATACAACCTTATCACAGAAGTATAGACAAATACTGAATTTTTAGAACTTCTTTATTTGGGTGATCGTAATTTTTACAACTTCTTTATTTGGGTGATCTGTTTGGTAATTAACCTTTCTGTACTTAGCATTTAAACATGCAACACTCATAGGCTTGTTATTTTACAGTAAGGGTTCACACCAACTCAGTGGCGGAGTGAGTCGAAAATTTCTAGTGGGATTACTTGTAAAAGAGCCCAGTCAAAACGACCCATTTAATCCCAAAATGTTTTCAAAGAAATCAAATAAAAGCAAAGGTTTTAAGCAAATAGAATGTTACATCTATTTAACGTTGTTTTTTTTTTATGTTAATACATGCATAAAACAAATACTAGAAACTTTTAGTTTTTGGACCATCACCGAGAAATTTCGCGGTATCCCGCTGGGCCACTCCATCACTGCGCCACCTCCAGGTACGACAGAGTGGTTTTTATTCTTGAGCGAGACATCGTCATATAATCAGCTGTCAGTGTGTCTTCGTCAGCATCTATAACACGAATTGAATTTATTAATAAAAATGTTGTTTTATGTAATAAAGTCTGTACTAATCAATTCAACATTTAGAAACCGCCTGAATCTACACGCAGACCCGTGGATTGTAGTCATCAAGAATGTTCCACATTTTGACAAAATTCTGAACAAAGAATAAAGAAATCACTGAATATTGTTCCCATTTATTATTATTATAATTCATTTCACTGTTTACAATTTTTTTTCATTAAAATATAATTGCTAAATTCATAGTTGCATTTGTGCTGAGTTAAAAGCTTATATGTTAAGTTCAATTTTTTTTCACCCGCTGTAAATTATGCGGTTGAAAAATGAACATTTACATATCTTCCTCTTCAAATGTAAGGTGTTTTTAAGGTGTTCGAACATTGACCTAATATTTCCCTGGAATTTAGGGTATTTAAAAATATTAAGGACCTCTGCCCTATATGAATCAGAGGATTGCTCGTTTAGCCAACTGTTTGTACTAAAGTCGCATTTTTATTTTTATATTTATGACTTTGAACTCTACATCACATATTTTAATCGTACAAGATCTATAGCAAATATAAATGCGATTCAATTGTAAATTTCCGAAATATTATATATTTATATTGATATTTTTAATAATTTTTCTTTTTCTTTCTGAAAAAAATTAAAATAAAGAAAATATGGATGCCCTTGAATGTCACAATTCACTTGGAAAGAATTTCTGAACAAAGGAAGTTTCTGTTTATCAAACACATAATATTCTTTTTATCCTCTTGCTAATTGTTTTTATTCAATTCCTTTTTGTTTTTCTTTTTTCTTTTAATTTGTAAGCTTTATTTTTTCATTTTAGTAAATTAAGCAGCAAAGTAGCTGTTGAATTATGAAGTTTTTAATAATTTAGTTTTTGGTAATAATCAAACCTCGAGCTCTTAATTATCCACTCTCCAACGGAATTTACAATCACTACATTGTATTTTTCTTTTTCTAAGCTACATGCAGAATCCGCAAAGACTTTAAATAAACAAGAAATAAAAAAAATCGCTTCAGTTTTTTTTTTGTTTTGTTTTTTTTGTTTCCTCTTGAGAACAAGAACAAGGAAACCGGCATTTCTTCAATTGCCAGTTAATGATTAGCTTCTCTAGTCGCACATTAGCGGTCAGGTAAAAAAACAATGTTTCTTTCTTGCTATGAAATCATTATCAAACAGAATTTGGTTTTCAAAATTGATCAGTGGACGACTAAACTAACAAAGTTTTCGACTAATTTCCTTAGCATCAACAAAACCTTAGAGTGAAATTTGGGGAAAATTGGCTTTGTCTCAATCGTATTTAGAAATCAAAAACAAATATTCAATCTTTATTTTATAATTGTTGCATGGATGTGACTTCAAACTTACTCCATAACTGTAAATTCCATATCTTACCCTCTTTTCGATCAAATTCTTTTTTGGCTAAAACCATTTCTATTTGTCTGCCATTTATGTCTTTTACAACATCTACAAGAGTCATAGGCAAACTGCAGCCAACATAATTTTATGGAGAAAAATAACGTTTGTTAAAATTTTGTTTGTTTTTCTTTCTCTCTCTCTCTCTCTCTCTCTCTCTCTCTCTCTCTCTCTCTCTCTCTCTCTCTCTCTCTCTCCCTCCCTCCCTACATCTATCTATCTATCTATCTATCTATCAAAAAAATAAAATTTTGGGGAAGCAGGTGTCGGAGAGCTGAGCAATACCAAGTTAAATTCGTTGCATTCACTTATGCGCAAACATCCTTGGAAAAGGTATTAATCCGTCTCTTTTCACTCCAGCTATGGGTTCAATAGCGGGACAGATTGCGTTCTATAGCCTTGGTTGGCAACCAGAATACCGAAGAAAGTAGTGGCAACCTACTGCAGGAAAATCTTCTGCCCAATCAGTCATGTCTCTTTCGAGACATGATCGCTCAAGCGTGTATCACGTATAGCACTTAACTGACTGTCAAACTGGAATAAATATTACAAACTCGATTTATATTTAATTTTTTTTCTTCGGTCTTCTACAATTAATATTAATTCTCCATTAACATAAAACGTCCACTAAATGTTCTTCCATCGAATGATTTAGCAATTTTATATATATATATAAAAGAATGACTCACTTTTAAATATTATATTGAAAGAATAATATTTCAAAGAAATAAGTCATCATTAAAATATAGTTGAATGTAATTTGACCTTGAGAAATGTTAGTTGCTTAAATTACCACGCCGCAATAAAATTAAGTGTACTACACTTGAATTGAGTTTTAGCCATCATAAGGATCTTCAGGCTCAGCTATACATCTGAACACATAAAACCGACACGTACGCTTCAATAACAATTTTAGAGAAATTATCCCGTTTATCATTTACAGAAGGAAATGTTTTACAGTTGTACAAATAAATTTTTCGCAAAATACTCACATGAAACTCAGCATGAATTTTCTAATGAATAGTTATTTCATGAAATTCTATTTCGATCACCATCTTGTCCCACCCATCTTTGCGATATTTCCCACACTGTTCAATTCGATAATCCGATTAAATTAGATTATCCTTCGTTTCTTATCTGTAGACTTCTTCGGAACAGAATAAAATATATGTTTACGGACGTCTATCTTTATACAAATGTTGTTATAACCAAATCGTGCTTTTGTAAAAATGTTCTGCTGCTACAGTTAACATCTATCGAGTTTGGAATGAATACTGTCAGTGAAATAATTGCTATACGGGATACACGCTTGGTCGATCATGTCTCAAAAGAGACATGAATGACTAGGCAGATTTTCCCAAATTATGTTGCCATTACTTTCTACAGTAGACTTGTTGCCAACCAAGGTTATATAACTCAATCTATCCTGCTAATCAACCCACAGCTGGAGGGAGAAGCGATGGATTAATACATATACAGGGATTAATACATATCTCAATGGTATTTGCGAGTTACTGAATGAAACTAATTTGACTGGAGTTCGAACTCGGGGCTCCGATTTCTCATTCCGAGCCGATATCCATTACACATTAATGAATACTGACTTTGGCCAAAAAGGTAAATACCGCCCACTTGTTTTTTTCTTGCCATAAATTACAATTAATGAGATTCGCAAAGGCGGCACCTTGCTGGCCTCATTCCAATATTACAAAGCGATTATATGGCATATGTAACAACTCTTTTACTTTTATGTGCATATCTAAGCTGAACGTCAATATTATCAGTTTTGCATAAGTAGTTTCTTTGGATTGCCTTTTGAATAAATCAGTATTTTTGCAGTCGCTCACAAATGATATGGCTTTCCATCGCATATAAGACGTTTTATAAAGACTAGAGTGAAATTTTGATACATGAGTTAATTTGTTTCGTTTGCATTATTGAGCTAGGTCATTAGAATTTCTGTCACTAAATCCGATCGTAAAAGTGAACCGCTAACGATTCTGCTACAAGTTCATCAGTTAAGATAAGTAATGTAAGTTTATCTTGAGTAGTAAATTCGATCCACACTGTATGTTCCATACTTTCGGTCTAGTGTCACTACTAAGATTAGAAAATCACCATCAGTTGAGATAAGTGGGAAGGTTTTATTTATACTATTTACATTTTTCGGACTGTTGTCCTCATCTTTGAAGTCAGATTCGATGTTTCGGCCTTTTTCGGGTGGTTGAAATTTCGAACTGAGCGCTTTATTGTGTTCTACCGAAGTACATCGCTCTAGTCTCATGAGCAATGCCTCTTACTAGATGTCTCGATATCAAATCAACTTTAACTCAACTCTCGAAGGTTGTGGTATTATGCACACGACACTTTGGGTTAAATCACTAGGTTCAACTATGGGCCAGTGGATTAAAAAACCCACTGTCCCATGTGTCCTTGTTACGATTTAATGTCTCAGTAACAACTTTTTTTTACCAGTTCTCATATTACAATTTAGTGGTTCATACTGTTTTTTTCTAGCTGGTTTTATTACTGGTTCCCATATTAAATTCATTTCTATGCTTAGCCGACTTATGAGATTTTTGTGGCCTAACATATGCGCTGATTTGTTAAGTTTTCGTATTTTGGAATGGTGTTCTCTGTCTGTTTTTTCAACTTCATCACACATGGGGGTGGTGATTTCACTCTTCCTGCCAAATGTCGTCGAGTTTTTTCAATTATTTTTCTATTTTCCTGTGTTTTTCTATAAATACAGTCATGGTAAATGATCTGATGAACCCAGACTTTATGGACATAATCGCAGTACTAAATTGGCAGTAAGGTATCATCATTTTACAGTTGAAATGGTCAGACATGACCGTAATTTCTATGCTAAAAATTTTTCTGTCGCACTTCTTGCTTGTCGAACTTTCTTTTGCTTCTTACTTTCCAGTCAAAAATTTAAATGCAATGTCAATTTTTATCTTCTGTCTTCTTAATTCTTTTTCTTTTGCTGTTCACTCTCCTTAATAATATTTTCTCATATTATCTAACACTTCTTAGTAGCTTTATTGCCTAGTTTGAAATGATTAAAAAACTCATAAGAGGATTAAGGTCAGGAACTTTGATTATGAGTTGCATCTTAGCTTTATATTTTAAAATATTTATCTTTCAATGGAGTGACCAACTATGGCGATAATCATACATTTTTCAACTAAACACTGATAATTTGCCTATTCTTCAATGGTTATTTCATACATATCACTAGGTACCTTCACAGATTCGCTAAAAAATAACCATACTATGATGAAAAGAATACCCAAAACTTAATAAAAGCAAATCTTCATCGTCAACCTCTTTATGCTATCATTAAAAGGAAATCCTAAAGGATTTTTTATTATTAAGTTATATTTTTAATATTTTTTTCGGTCCTTTGAAATTTTGTTTACAAATTTTTTTTTCTTGCGTCAGTGGGTGACCATAAGTTACGATGTAAAATTTTAGCCTCATTTTACAGTTCAAAACACAGCGATTTGTAAATTTTTGCAAAAATGAGAGCATTATCGGATTTTCATTAAACTATCAGAACTTATTCATGAATTAATGAAATTATTTTTAAAAGTTTTTTTTTTTTTGAGAAAATGTTTGTAAAAATATTTTTTTATATCTGTTAATCCCCACTGAATTAGTTTTATGATTATTGAAAAAAACATTTTTATAGCGCTTAATTTTTATACTAGTCATAAGGACAAGTCCTCAGAGAATTTAAATCAGGAAATAGTTTATGACAAACAGGGCACCAATTTATAGAAAATCTGCTCTGAATCGTAAAATAAAAAATGTAATAAAACTAAACCATTATTTAAGTAGAAAATCTTTTAATTGATTTTATGTATAGAATATATTAGGGATATTAATAAAATATTTACAGCGAATAATGAATTGTTGCAAGAATTGTTTTAATTTTTAATTGAAATAATTGATAAAGTTTTAAGTTTTAAAATTATGTGTTAGTTTGTAGCTATCAAGTGATATTGTTGTTAAAATAAAACTATATTTGCTAATCATGAATAGAAAAGCTCCTTACAATTCAACAACCCCCAATATTTTAAAAAGAATTTTGAATGTATTTTTCTGTATGTATAAACGTGTTAAATTATGTAAATACTGATGCCCAAGCTTATAACAGCAGTAACTATAGTAAAGTAATAATTTATTGGTCATTTTTTATCATTTCCTCAAATATGTATTCATAAGCCAAATTACCTAAAATTTAATAAAAGATTAGATTGCTTAGAATATATTCATAATTTTTTTTTCAGATTAATGGGCAGTTAAAAAATATATATAAATAAGGCGTTTACATTATATTCGTCAAGTAAATGTTGCAATTAGAAAAAAATTCCCAAACACAAATCTATCGAGAGTGCTGTTAACATCTCATAAAAACAACTAACTCTACGTTAAAAATGCTTTTCTGCGATATTTAAACTGAAAGTAAGTCATATGCGCATAAAATCATATTAATTCATCTTTAAATCTGCTTATCTTCCCCAAATAAAGGTTTAAAAAATGTATATTTTTTAAAGATTAGTTTTTAATAAAGTAAATTATCTTAGTTAATATGGATAATTTTTACAGAAAAATTATCGACCTCATTTGAATAAATTTAAATTCAGTTTAAAATATAGTAAAGTATTTTGTGTATTAGAAATGTTAAATTTAATTAATTAGTCTAAAATTAAAACTAAAATAAAAGTTTCAAAAAAAATTTTTCATTTTAAAAAATGCATCTTAACTTTTTTTATTGCTTTTTTGAGGTTATAAATATAACCATTTTGAAAAATATATAGTCCAACAAACACCCAAGTTCATCCCTGCAAAATTAAATACTAAGATGAATATTTATTTTAAATTTAATTTAAACAGCAGAATCAGCTTACTTTTATTAGAATTGAACTTGTATTTACTTGTAGATTGAGTTAACACTTGTTATTAACAGCATGTTCAGTGGGCCATAATTAAGACACATTCCTTGAATTCACTTACGCGCAAATGCCCTTGGGAAAGGTATTAATCCGTTTATTCCCTTCAGTTATGGGTTAAATAACAGAACATATTGGGTTCTATAGCCTTGGTCAGCAACCAGTCTACTGCAGAAAGCAATGGCAACCTACTGCGGGATAATCTTCTGCCCAGTCAGTCATGTCTCTTTCGAGACATGATCGTCCAAGCGTATATCAAGTATGGCATTTAACTGACTGATACATAATTTACAAGGTGTTGCATTAGAAAATTATTCAATTTTTGTATAGTCTACTTCTCCAAACCACACCCTAAAAAACCGAAAAAGTATTAAGTGAAAGTTTTTATTGATCTATCGATTAAAAGGTGGAAATGAAAGAACAGATAAAAGTAACATATTGTCTGTTTAACGACACTAAAGTGGTTATTAAGAAAATGGTTTTCACAATGAACATGATCCGATAAAATTTCGCTTAAAATGTTAGTTTTTTATAAGCTTTACAATTCTTTCATAAATACTTTCATTAATATAGACCAGTTGACTTTTGATCTGAAATATTCACTAGTGACAAAAGAGGTGATAATGTAGATAATATTTTTTGTTTTAATTACTTTTTTCATTATATTAATGAAGACTTATTGATGTACTCACGAATTCTGGTTTTTGAATTGAGTTTTATCAGAGCAGCTATTTTTTTTTAATCAGAGGTCACTTTTCTGTATTTTTATTCTACTTCATAGTATATATTCGATCTTTGCAAAAAAAAAAACTGTATCGAGTGAGTATTTGCTATTGATCTCTGTTCATAGGCATCACAAAAGTGTATTCACAGATTTGCTAAACAGACTTTAATTAATGGTCTTTTTTAATCTAGGACCATGTTTTTGTGAAAGCAGAATTAATGGGAAACAAATGTAAAGCAATCAGACGCGGAAGATTTTTCTTTGTTGATTAAGGGGATCATCTAGCACAAAGATTTCGGGCTTTCTGGAACTCTGACCATTACGTCATATCACAATAGACAAAAGTTGCTATTGTTTTCTTGTTGAAATAAAGATTACTTTCTTTAAGATTAGTTATAGTGAACCAACATCATCAGGCAAATACGGTTCATAATATTTCAATATATTCTCGCGTTCAGAAAAGACAGATCTGCCTGGCTATTTCATTTTTTTATTTACCTACAGTTGTCCTAGACCCCACCACCACACCGTTTATTTTATTGTCCAACCTTTTTCTTCTATTCAGACATTTCTCTTTATTCCAATCTGTCTCTTTATTCTTACTTTGAGAACCTCCACGTGATATATTGGTTAGTTCGTCTTGCTAGAATCATTATAATTGATTAGTGAATTCGATCCTAACTGGGTGCCTCATACTTTCGGTATTGTACTGCATCTAAGATGCGCTTAGAAAATCACCTTTTTATTCCAGCTTCCTCTCATTACTTTTTGTTCTAAAAAATCCATTTTGAATGTATTTTCCAATCGACTTTTTTCCAACCGTCCCTCTTGTTAAAAGTATATCACTAAACTTGGGCCACATAATTTGTATTTTTTTTAATCAAATAAACTGAGTCCAGTTCAGAGCGTAAAAGATCTTCGACTGATCAAAGTCTTGAACCTCAGTCTGCCAAAACAAATAAAAAAAATGTTTATTTTTACCGAAACAAAACTGTATGACACGTAATATCCATTTTTAAGCTTTGATATTATTTTCTAAAAAAAGTTTTCCATGTGTGGTTTACTTTTTTAGTTAAGGTCAATGGTACTACAAAGTGGATCGAAGATTTACTGATTCCAGTCAGGTTTGTCAGATTTAACTACTTTTGAAAGCCCAGCCCTTGGTAATTTTGAATGTAACTATTTATGAATGTGGGAACTGTTTTAAATTAAAATCGGGTTGAAAAGAAAGCAAATTCAAAATTTAGTACAGCCGGTCTTTTGGTCTTTCAAATAAACCCCAGTTTGACAAGCCTAGTTTCTAGTCTACTGATAAAACTATTATTACAGCAAGCGTTATGTGTGTCCTTTTGTTAACTACCGTTTTCAAGTTTCTTACTATATAACAAGTTCAAGACGAGATTTCCGATCTGGAGTTCTTATCATTAAGAACAGCTTGACAGGGGATCAATCAATGGATGTTTGAATGAAGTAACAATTCTGAAAAATGTAACAAACGACCTTGTGAGTATCGTTTGTCTGCTTTAGAAATAAAGTTCCCATCATAGTTAATATGTTTCTGGGTTATAGAAAAAAACGACTGAATCCTAAATTTTGTGGCCTTTAATTCTAACTACTAATTCATCGCCCATGACAGCACAAAGGCTGCGTTTTTGTTTTTGTTTTTGTTTTTTGTTGTTGTTTTTGTTTTGTTTTTTGTTTGTTTGTTTGTTTGTTTTTTGTTTTTTGTTTTTTCATGTTAGTTTTATTTTTTTCCGCACTAACACATTCTCAGCTTCTCTCCTTCCCATTAATCGCCATTTCGAGCAAAATTCTTCATTAAGGCTCCGATTTTGTTTATACAGTGTGACAAAATGAGATTTGATACGGCTTTATTATATACATTATTATATACAGCGGTAACAAGTTTTGTTTACACAAAGCAGAACTTTGGAAAAAATTGGTAATTATTTTCAGGTTTAGATAAGATTAGAATCGTTCGTTCAGCAAAGGAATGGGATGCTAATAATGAATTTAGGTCAGATGAGAAAGAGATTCTTGCACCTGTCCTTATTTGACAAGTGAATGTTTGAATTCCATGGGAATGATTACGTGAAAAGTTTGTGGAGCCAGGAAATATGGAATGATTTTGAGACACAAAAACAGCGGCGAATCGAAAGAAATAGAAGAACAAATTGAGATCGAGTTGCCTCCGTTAGTAAAATTATCACCATCTTTATTATTATATTTGATATATTTTCATTTGCGAAACCAAAGAATAATAGGTGTGTGTGTGTGTGTGTGTGTGTGTGTGTGTGTGTGTGTGTGTGTGTGTGTGTGTGTGTGTGTGTGTGTGTGTGTGAATTAAATTCGTGTCTGATATTTTTAAAAAAATATTATTTGGATCAATTCTACAAGGTGCGATAGATAAATTGTCGCCATTTTATATTTCTAATTTAGAAAATAATACAAACAGTTCAGAGTGTTTGCGTATCAATCTGAGGACAGTATATAGGATTCTGAAAGAGTTGGATGAGTCTAATGCTGATTACGAAGGTACGGCAGCTCGGAAAAATCACTCTGATCGTTCTGATAAGAAGAGAACATTCGAATTAGTTGGTGAGAGCCTCAGACTCAACGCGGAGGCCTATATCAAGTTGATAAGTTTGTAATGCCCTTGCGTCAAGAGGGTGGCTGCTTGTAACAGGACCCTGCATAATGTCACGCAAACAGGAGAACCCACTCATAACAGTCAGACAACTTCTTATATCTGGCTATCTAACTCTCCAGATTGTAACCCCTTTGATTATTATGTGTGGAGCACAGTTGAACAAGACTCCTTGCAAAACCAAGGTGAACTGAAAGCAATAAGGCCGGGAGATTGAAGCAGTGTTGAACCATCGTTTAACTGCACTTGTTCTCAGTTCCACTCTGACCCGGGGTGGTAGCTACTGTTAGTGTCCCAACTATGGGAAAGTAGTGAACACCCAAACAAAAATCAAAGTTTATTTTTATATGAAAAATGACAATCAGTGTAACACTAAAGTATAAAAATACATTTAAAAATTACCCAACAGAACATTTTATTATCTACAAACTATATATCTAAACATAACCTTATCTTGAAAGTATAAAACGATGTACAAAATAGATAGATTTCAGCACTAAATAACCTCTAGAGGTTGATATACTCTTAAACTTAATCCACTACCAACCTATTGTTGCATGCTTACTGTGTTACTTATGTCGGCATCTTCATTTCTGGCGATAACGGTAAGTATGAAAGTTTGTGTAGGTTACCTTAATTTACACTAAGCTAATGATAGGTAACACAAAAAATAGAGATGGGATGTTGTTAAAAGTGTAATGGATAATTTATTTACTCTTTGACCTCTGGCGATATACAAAATTGATTAGAGCTAGTTTCGGGATTCTACCGCATACGGGAGCCGAGTTCAAATTCCAGTTGAATTCTTTACGCGCAAATACCCTTGGGAAAGGTATTAATCCGTCTCTTCTCTCCAGTTATGGGTTAACAGGACAGATTGGGTTCTATAGCCTTGGCTAGCAACCTGTCTACCGCAGAAAGTAATGACAATCTACTGCCGGATAATCTTCTGCCCAGTCAGTCATGTCTCTTTCGAGACTTGATCGCCAAAGTGTGTATCACGTATAGCACTTAACTGAGTGACCGCATACGTAAATGTCACTCTTGCATCATAGTTGAGATAGATCACATGAAGAATATATGCAATATGCAAATATATAGGTTTTATCGCATTACTATGGTTTTCTTCGTGCAACGAACTTGTCTGCTAAGGTTAACAATGGATTTCTGGTCTCTCCGTAGCTGTCTTCTCTCGTAATGTAATACACTCTTTTGCGATCATGTCCTGACTGAATAGGCAGATTTTTTCCCACAGTAGGTTGCCATTACTTTCTACGGTAGACCGCTGCTCAACCAAGTCTTTACAACCAAGTCTGTCTTGCTATTCAACCCATAGCTGGAGGGAGAAGAGATAGATTAATAGCTTTTCAAAGGGTATTTGTGCGTAAGTGAATGAAACAAATTCGACTGAAATTCGAACTCAGCTCTATGATTTCCCATTCCGATCCGATGTGCATTACACCACAACCCATCCAAATTAAGAGACAGACAATTAACTGACGTGATAGTTGGAATTAATCCTCTAACTTGTATTCGAATGGATAAATGTAAGGTGAATAGACACCTCCTATCACACTAACTTACATCTATTCTCCCAACACTCTCACCATCTACCCAACCCTCATTCTCGGTATCCTTACCCGTCTATCACCCTCCTTCTGACATTTCCTATGTCTAACCATTCTTTCTCACCACTTTCCCCTCTATGTAGCCCCCTGCGCAATAGTGGCGGTGAAATGCCTTGCTCGGGGTGAAACGATTATAAAAAAAATGGCGTTATATATATTGTTGGAGTGGCTACAAAACGACCTGTTGGTTGAAGTGACGTAGGTTTTTATTGTTTGGTCAGAAAATATTTTTATGACTAATTAATATTTTTTTATCCAAAGTGGATGCGTAAGGCCGACTAACAATTAAGCCTGTTTTTGGCATGAATTTTGGCTGCGGAGGTGAGCACTTCCTTTTTCGTTGAAGTTTGAGAGTTCCAGACCGGTTGCGACAATATCTAATATGGGAATCTGGCTATCTACTTTTGAAGATTTATATAATTATCATAGCAGTAGATGTTATGTGTGCTATGTAAATAGGTGTCAAATACTAACAAAACAAAGAGATTTCAAGTACCGTAATAAATGACAGCATTACTGAAGTAATTTTACAACTATGCTTATCAAAATTGTCTGTTGCTTTGTATTTTGCTTGTTAATGTTCAATACTTCTTGAATATTAAAATAAACTAATATGTTATTCCCCATTGAATAATTCTAGATTTTTTGTGCATCTACTGTTCTACTCTATAGCTGCATTTACTACGCAAATTTATAGCTGCATCTACTCTTAGGAAGGTTGAGTCAGTTTTTCACAATCCACCTTGCACATTTATAAATCTACCATTCGTCCGTGCATTGAGTACTGTTGCTATATCTAGTCAAGTGTTCCTACTATTCATTTTGAGGTGCCCGACAAAATCCAAAGGAGGATCTGCAACGAAATCTATCCTGAATTGGCAGCCCATCTTCAGTCACTTTATTACCGATGTGATGTGGTTTCCCTCTGTCTTTTCTACAAATATTTTACTGGCAACTGCTCTGCCGAGCTTCTTTCCCTGATGACCCGATCACATGAATTTACACATCAAGGGCCCCACCCCTTTTACTATTGAAATAGTTAAATGTAATCGCCTTTTCTACTCTAACAGTTTCTTTTTGCTCATTTCTCATCTGTAGAACTCCCTTCTGTTTACTTGCTTCCCTGATAGCTACAATCTCCAAAAGTTTAAATGCAATTTTAATTGCCATCTTTATTCCCATCAATCTGTTATCCTTTTTATCGACATCCTTTGTGCCTTGTTTTTTCTCTCACTGTAATCCCCTGTTCACTAGTGATGGTCATCTTTGTTTGGGGCGAAATTATTAAAAAAAAATTTAATTTCTACCAAAAATAAATAATCAAAACTGACGATTGCATAGTGATAGGCGAATTTTCGATTTCTTTACAGTGTACAGTTCAACTGACGTAAAAACTTGTTACACAAAAATATACAAAGGGAAATAAGTTACGATTTATGAGAGAACATTTAAAATGTTTAAATCAAACATGTTCAGAAATTTAAACATCTTGAAAATGTTCTGAGAACAGAAAGGTGTTTTGAAATGGCCAAGAACACATTTCAAAAGCTAAGCAGAGTTTTGAGAATACGGGAAAATTTTGATGGAAACAAAGGAAAGAGTACTTAACTATTACGTTATATTTATCCTCCTGTATGACAGCGAATGCTGGACAATCTCCTCAGAGATAAAGAAGATACTCGAAGCAACAGAAATGTGGTTCTACAGAAGGATGCTGGGGTCACTTAGAGCGTGTGCGCAACGACGAGGTTTTGGAGAGAATCGAAAGAAACATTTTTAACATCAGGAAAAGGCAATTGAAGTTTCTGGGACACGTAATGATGAAGGAAGGCTTGGAAAATCTGATATTCACAGGGCGGATAGAGGGAAAGAGAGACATGGGAAAACAGCGCGTGACATACTTGATGGAATAGCAGAGCAAGGTTTTGAAGAAATAACAAAACCAAATATATTAATAGATACAATGGACAGGAAGATGTAGGGCGGAGGATATGATCGGCTGCGTCCTGAAGGCACGCGATACATAAAAGAAAAAATATCGTCAATGTTTTTTTTTTTTCACTGCATAATTATAACCGACATTTCCGTTTATATTTTCCAGCCTCCTCCTACATATATTTTCCCCTTCCCTTCGTACATATATTTTACCACCTTCTCCTACATATATATAATTTCATTTTTATTACTTAAAACTTTTTTTAGTGGATTTCCATATTTGGGCAGAAACTCCGTTTATCCACTAAAAATAACATTTAAAATATTAAAAAATATGGAAGATTAATAAATAAAAAGTCCATTCTTTAGATGTCAGATTAATAAATAAAAAGTCCATTTCTTAGAAATACAATTCTACTAATACGAACATTGTTTTAGTCTGATGAATCCGTTTAAACAGCGAAACGCGTTTGTGCATATATATATATATATATATATATATATATATATATATATATATATAATTTTGTTACTCTATTACTTTTTACATATGTGAATTTTCGAGGCTATTTTCCCGCATAGATGTTTATATATAAATATTAACATATTTAGATGTTTAGTTCAGTTGTGAATATAAGAATGAAACATATAGTTTTTTAATCAATTCACCCCAAGCAAGTCGATAATGTCACTAAGACGCAAGGGGCTACTGGGAATGAAAAAAGAATGAAAAAACTTTAGAAGTAACCGGAAACTCAATCCTAACCAAGAAATAAGGGAAAAACCTCTAAGGTTTAAACCGGATATAGACGAATCTACTTACTTCTATTGAAAAATTACATCAACATTTTTATGCATTAGTATTCAGTTTTTGTTTTGTTTTCAACAGTTCACGTTCCGTTGAGTAATTCTAAAATCTTGACGTTAAAGTCAATAATAATGTCTTATTCACTTCGTCTATTTTGGTTCCACAAGTTGAATCAAAGATTAATTAGTAATTTAAGAAGTTAAAGCATCACCTGTTTCTTTTTAATCAAATTCTATTATTGAATAAATCTAACAACTTATATTACCAGAAAATATTGGCAATTCTTTTAGGCAAAGCTAATCAATATATGTTCAATTTTTACAAACGTGTTGACATATTTATTTAAGATTTTTAATGAAGACGAAAACAGGCACTTATTCACAAAACCAAAAAGCTTCAGAATTCATTTTAATGACCTTTATAAAAATATTTCAAATTAAGGAATATCTTTTGAATAAAATAAAATTGGAACGTTTCAGGTAAAGATTTCTATACCTATCTTCTTCGTAGGACGCCTATGTATACTACTTATCGGGCAATGAGATCAGACCTGAATAACAGACAATGGGACAAGATCATAGAAGTTATCTTCACAGATAATGCAAAAATATTATAGTTCAAAACAACTTCATCCAAAAAAAGTCATTTTTTTACTGTTTTAGGATAGGTCTCATTATTCTATTACCATGTTATCTTAATTAGTCAGAAGTGGCGTTTATTGATTCTAATATATGATAGAAGAAAATAAGCAACATTTTGACTTATAACTCTTTTTTATTTTACTAGTCCTACAGGTGTTTGACTAATGAAAATAAGTCCTCTTTTTGCTATAAAAGTTATTTATAAACAACATTTTCAGTAAGACATATTTCTGCAGCGTTTGTAGTTACCATTTTTGTTGTCTGTTATTTGACATTACTTCAAAATAGGCAAGTGGAAAATGTTTTTTACAAAATTATCTAAGTAAGTCAAAATGTTTAAGTTTTCTTAAAACTCTAGTGAATTATTTTTAAAAAAACGAAAAAGTATTAATTTTACTAAAAAAACTTTAATAATACAAATATAAACATCATATTCATATGATTCTATCATTGTCAGCTCTATGAAACTATGTCTGGAGTAGAAAATTAAATGGACTTAAAATTACAAAAAGAACTTTAGAAAACAGATGCCTTACTGAAAATTTTTATAAAGGAATTTGACTTAAGAATAATCTACATTATACATCGTGTGGATAGTTAACACGTTCAATATATACCACATTAAGCTTTGAAAATTATTCATGCCAGCTTCGTGGTGTACGGCTTTTACGTAGATCAAGTGACAAATGTACCTGAGCGAATTTCTGTATTTCGATTGGTTATTTAAATGTAGCAAAGTTCTTCCGGTTAAAAAAAAAAGGAACGGTAAAACAAAGGAAAACAACGGAACAAACGTACGAAAAATCTGTTTAGATTTAGGTGATATTGAGCGCAATGCCGTTCTTTATTACCAGCTCTTTCTAAAAAAGGAAAAGATTGATATGAACAAGTACTGTCCTTAAACCAACTGAATCCATCAATTAAAGGTTTCTATTTGTCTCGGTATTTTAATGTAAAAGAAAAAAATCTCATGAAAGACGGGAAATATATATATATATACAGTCATCCGCAGACAGATCTGTTTCGCAGCTCATCAGTACGGTTAGACCTTGATTGCTTTTAACCCAGGATTGAAACCCGACCGCATTGGCGTCACTCAGTGATTCTACCTCTGTGCGATGGGCGCTCGGTAGAAGGAGGCAGACTTTTAGCATATGATGTATCATACGCCAGTAACCAGTAATACATATAAATTATTTTTGAACATTTACAAACTACAAACTACTACAAAATTGTATATTTTCTTTCGACATTGAAAGAATATATTTAGCACTGATTTAAATTAGTGTTTTGAACGTTGCAATTATTTTTTCGTTCCTTATTCATTTGTTTGTATATATATATATATATATATATATATATATATATATATATATATATATATATATATAATTACAGTGAGGTTAACCCTGTACAAGGCCTGAAATACACTCGAAATATCAAGCTACAGTAAAATGTGAAGTGGGGCGGGAAAATAAGGATGAACAGGTTAAAATTGGAATGATTGGGGAAACACTTTCTTGGGAGTCGGTTCCATAGCGCAGTAGTTTGCATTAAGAAATTGTTTGAATGGAGCTTACTAGTCAGCAATGGAATACAGAGGGAATGTGGGTGGTCTGCTTCAATGTGAATGGCATGATGGGTCATGGTAAATGTCAAAACTAGCGGAGCCAAAGGATGCAGCTCGTCTGAGTACATTTTTATGAGAGTGGGGTTGGAAAGTGGAAAATAATTTGTCACCTACACGGACTCTGGGACGCTTTTGGACTCTATCGAGACTGGAAAGTGAAGACTAGGCAAACCCCGCCCATATATGACAAGATTATTCCATTTTAGGCCTGATCTGGCTTTTGTAATAGCGATAGCACGAGGAGTCAGGTACTTCTAAAATGGTACATTGACCCGATCTTTTTCCTGCACATCTTTAGCGATGGATATTATGTACGAGTATCACGTGAGGTCAAAGGTGAGTTTATCGTCCAATAGTCTCTCATGGCATGAACATTATATATATATATATATATATATATATATATATATAGGAAAATTAGTAAACACCATATTTCTGCTGTAATTCCTCAAAAACATGTCAAATTTATATATTAAAAAAATGGAAGACACAAAACTTGTTGTTTCTAATAATAATAAGGCCATCAAATCTAAACAAGTGTATGAATTTCAATGCCCTGTACAAGATTGTGTTTCTTGTCAGAAATTATTTATCTATATTCGCCATACTACCACTTCTCTGAGGAGACGCCTTACATCCCACCTATCTTGTAATAATAGTGCAATGAAAAAACATTTCTTAACCCATAACTTACAAGGACCCTTGAGAAAAATTTTGGTCGAAAATACAAAAATACTATTTAAGTCACAATATCAAAGGCACCTCGCTATAAGAGAGGCACTATATATCAAACAATTTTCTCCTACCATCAACTTTACATTATTTAACAGTGAAAATGGAGTTTTGAAAGTTTTTAAAAATAGACAGAGGCTCACACAATGCCCAGCCGCGTGCATCACGTGATAGCTTTAAAAAACTTTCCTTTTTAAAAAACACTAAAACACAAAAACTTACACGACAGTCAAACATGAAGACATGACAACACCGGAAAAATAACATCCTTGAAAATGATCTGTGGAGAGGCAACATTTTTACATTCCTTATCTCTAGCAAAAAGGAAACATAGTGGAAAAATTAAATTAAAAATTAGTAAAATCTTCCTTGTCAGTCTTTTTAACGAAACATGTTTAAATGAAAGATTGCTGCCCAAAATATACATTAACATATAAACATATTTGTGTGTGGTGGGGGTGCGGTTGATAAAGTGTCGTTTAAATTACGCAAAAATGAAAATAACACAAATATCCCATTTTAAAAGATATATTCATCAAGATTGCGCAAAAATATTTTGGAAGAATAAAATTATTCAATAAAATCTTCATTTACTTCAACTATGGCCTTTAGACGACTTTGAAATTTCTTGTAACTCTTCTGGGCGCTCTCCTTGTTTAAGTTGGTGAATGCTGCTATAAGCCTTACTATCACTTCATCTTTGGGGTTACATGGAGTTTTCTTCGTCCCTCGCACAACTGTACCCGACACATAATAAGCAAGAGGGTTGCTGTCTGGGAAGTTAAATGACCAGATCTAAGGGGTGATGTGGTTGCAGAAATTGTCTGACAGCCATAAAACCATGACTGGGTTCTCCCGCTTTGGTGGCATAGTGCAGAGTCCTGTTGCTAGACATAGGGTCTTCCAGCAGCACCCCCCACCTTTGACCCAGGGCAGCACTACTTTTTCAAGACACTTGATGTAAGCCTTCGTGTTGATTCTGAGGCTCTATGTCAAGATGAAAGGAGTTATAATGTCACTATCACTAGTAATCACTCCAAACGCCATGATGTTGACTGGATATATCATCCAAATTTTCCCTCTACACTGTCCTCAGATTGACATCAAAACTCTCCAAAGTGTTGGTATTGGAGATTTCGACGCGGATGCCAATCAGTACAGCATGCCGCTTTCAAAATCTCTGGCGGAGTGAATTGTGTCATGGAGCTCTTTCACTCAGAAACGGTGTCCAATTCACTCCACTATATTGTGCAGTCAACAAAATCATAACAAACAACGCGCATGCGCGAAATTAAAAATATATAATAACGACTATTTACTCATCGCATTCTCTTTCTCTCTCTCTCACACACACACACGCACATAGACACACTCTCTCTCTCTCTCTCTCTCTCTCTATATATATATATATATATATATATATATATATATATATATATTAACCATGTCGAGATTGATTCTGGTGTTAACAGCTTTTTAATACTTCGATATTGAGCCGCTAAGGTTGTCATAGTGGGTCATTTTCCTAAATATTTCCTCACCTCATTTCAAATATTGGACATAACAATGACAAAATGTTTTATCAACATATTTTGCATTCACTTACGCGCAAATACCCTTGAGAAAGGTATTAATCCGTCTTTTCCCTCCAGTCATGGGTTAAATAACAGGACAGATTGGGTTCTATAGCCTTGGCTGGCAACCTGTCTACCGCAGAAATTAATGGCAAGCTACTGCGGGATAATCTTCTGCCCAGACAGTCATGTCTCCTTCGAGACATGATCACCCAAGCAGGTATCACGTATGGCACTTGACTGACAGATTCAAACAAAATCGCATTCTCTTTCTCTCTCTCTGAATTCTCTGTAAGCAGTTATCCGACGTAATTTCGGGTGTTGTTAAAAAAATAGAATTCTGTCCTAACTTTTATTTTTTTTTAAGATACTAGGATTTATCTTAAGTAAGCTACCAATGAAAATGAAAGATACTGGCGTTAATGACGAGAATAGTTAAAACACAAACCAACAAACTTTCATGGATGTTTTATGACCAGTCATCAAAACTTCATAAATTCATATAAAATATTAAAGGTGTGTTGTTTTTATCATTATTATTATTATTATTATTTGTTTATGGGTTTTTAGAACTAACCTTTATCGACAGTTGATAATTGTTTCAAATCTGAAATAACTTCACACGCACAAACATGAACGCGCATACGCGCACATATAGGCGTACAAAATGAGACACACACACATACAGAAAGAGAGAAACGCACACACAGACACACACATTGCATTGTAGTCCTACAAAGTAAATTGTCTATTATTCAACAAAAGATAATGTTTTAAAATTTTTCAGTGTCACCTGATTGAGTTCAAATACGGTTTGAAATCGAAATTATTACAAAAAAATTAACTATAGTTTGTAAAAATAAAATTAATTTTAACATTTGAATTTGATAAAAAATCTAACATAAAAATCAATAACTTCCTGCTTACCAAAGAAATTATTATTATTATTATTATTATTATTATTATTAAACATTTCACATTGAATTAAAACTAATAATTTTCTTATTTTATACTAATTATTTATTCTTATCCTTCCTGACATTTGTTTATTTTATTTTTTTATCGCATAGATATCCGTAGCGATATAAGGGGGACAACCCTGATTTGCTTTAACCATACACGAGATTTCGCAGTCCACAACACTCACTGGAAAAAAAAGATTCATTTGTGTCTTTTACAAATAGTAATAATAGTTCTTTAAGTGTCCTTCGTTCACTGTCCCACTAACCAATACATTATTACCTACGAAAATAATGTTTGTTTTGTTTTTTGTTTATTTTTAATATTTTCTAATCTGCTTTAAATCTCACGGTAAATATTTTAAAACATCAATTTATTTTTATCTTATCTACATTTTTTAATGAATAGCAGTTTGTCGAAAATAAGAATAATGATTCCATAGAAATTTATTGTAAATCATGAAACTACGAATATATATAGCTGAATAGCGTTTGTGCGTGCGTGTTTGCGCACGGGCAGGCGTATGTCCATTCATCATTCATATTATTGACTTTAATCATAGTTCGTATTTAGATTAGCACAAACAAAATATATAACCAAAGAAAAAGCACGCGTATCAAATCATAAGGCAAACTATCATTTCTCCTTTTCATTACATTTGCTTAAATTGTTTCTCGTAATTATTGATTTTCTTTAAATTCTTTTTTTTTTTTAATTTTTATTGACAAATGTGTAAGCTGTAGTGAAGCGTATCCTCATTGAGAGAAAAGGAGAAAGTGCTTAAAAGCAAAGGAAGAAAATGCAATTCTTCGTGGATATATGAATGAATGAATGAATGAATGAATGAATGAATTGTAGATTCGACGGGTGTATCGACTAGTAGTGATATCATTACTTGACAAGTGAAGCAGTGCGGAGATATATAATGAACATGAAGCAATTCACGGTCGCTCTCAGAAGTTCGTTGCTATTAAAACAACATAAACGTTATATTTCGGGTGTAATTTTTGGCACGTAAAATTTGTTCCGCTTTTAGTGGAAACTCTTTTCGGAATTCTTTAAAAAAAAACAAAAGAAACAACCTTCGACTCTACATTAGTCATGGATCTGAATATGAGGGGAGGTAATTGAGCATTTCTGGCAGAAAGACGCTACTGCAAGGGGAAAAATGCAATTTAGAAGAGGTCATGGATAAATATCACTTAGCCTCAGCGTGGCATAATTATGGGAAAAAATCGATGGCGAATGACACAGATCTACGTTAGATTTGTACAATCAATCTATACGGACAAGACGGTATCTCGCCCTTCGGAATAAGCTGTCGAAGCAGAGACGTCTGATGTTTCATTAGGCAGTAAAACACCACTAAGCTATGTTGAATAAAAGATGATTCCTCGCTTAATAAGTGACCTTTTTAACGGAGAAGAAATAGGAAGATAGCCAAAGAAGACAGAGAGAAAGGGAATGAAAGCGTGAGGAAGGAAGAAAATTAAAAGAAAAATGTAATCAAATAATTGAAAAAGAAGCAGTGACTGAGGCAGGGGGAAAAAAGAAGATATAGCCGAGGAGAAAGAAAGGAGGAGGTTAAAAACGGAAAGAGACAGTGATAGAACGTGTAGCGAAGAGGAAATGTCTTAGTTGCGGGAATAAGAGGGGATGAAGAGGAAAAGTGTGCAAACGTATAAAAAAATGTCCAAGAAAAAATAAAAGGATTGTTTGCGACGTTGAATATGAGAAATAAAGGAGTATGTAATGATAAAGGACACGTAGTCTTAGAGAGAGAAATATGGAGTGAATGAGAACGAGAGGCGGTTAAATACAAGACATTGTAAGAGGAGTGGGGAAAGGGGTTTAAATATATGTGCGATATACATCTGATGAACACTCGTCTCTGTGTGTGCGCTCGCTCGCGCGTGCCTATGTAAAATGTTAATTAAAGCTAAATTTTGATAAAATATAGAGAATGGAATATAAATATGGAAGATAGGAATAAATGAGACAAGTTGCATGGGATCAGAAAAAAAAGTCAATTTAACAAAAAGAATAAACATTTTTTTTAAGGAAGGGATGGAGAGGAGCAGACGAGAACCGCTTCTGTGGACATGTGAAAGTGACAGTTGTGTCGGTAGTGCCCGGATGTACATTAAAAAATGGTTGGAAAAAAAAAACAAGAAAAAGGAAGGGGAAAGAAGAAGAAGAAGAAGAAGAAGAAGAAGAAGAAGAAGAAGAAGAAGAAGAAGAAGAAGAAGAAGAAATCGGAGAAAAGAAAATTTCAAGATAAGATTAAAGGAGTAAATAAAATGAAGAGAAGAGAAGACAAAAGAAGTTAGAGAAGTGGTAGGGGAGCAAAAAAAACGAAACCGAAAAAGAAAGTAAAATTACTTGTAGAAAGAAAGAAAGAAAGAAAGAAAGAAAGAAATAATTAAACAAGAGAAGAAAAGGAAGCGTGTTGAATAAAATTGAAGAAAAAGCATAAAAGTAAGGAAGTGAAAGAGGATGAAAGAAAACTAAAGAGAAAGAGAGCTGAAAAATTATGTAGGAGACACGTTTGTTCGTGTGTGTATATATGTAGAATGTTTTTAATCTTCTATGTTTATATGTGAGATTGCGTATATAGTTGAAAATGTATTCTTAGTGGAAATACATGCTTCTTAGTGCACTGATGCATGCGTATTCGTGTGAGAATTATTCATGCATAAGCGAGTCCTTATGTCCAAATATATGTAGATTAGAGTGCTTTATTGCATCTACAAATGTGACTCTTTCCATATGTGTGCATTTATAAGTGTGCGTTCACGTCTCTTCGTATGAGCGCATCGGTAGACTTTCTTTTTTTTTTTTTTTTTTTGCGTAAATTCGTACACGCCTGAAAACTGATTCTGACGTGTCTCTATATTCCACACCGTATATGCATACTCTGTGTGTGTGTGTGTGTGTGTGTGTGTGTGTGTGTGTGTGTGATCTCACACGTGTAAGTATATAACAGATTAACCCAAGCGAGATTTTTGCAAGTTTCATATGCGCCACCATCACCACCTTAACTTCAGCTGCTGCCGTTTCTGTAGAGGGGCAGACGTTGGGACGGACGAAGAAGCAATCACTAAAATCATGAAACAAAATGAAAATACAAGTAAAATTTATGGATATTGAAGACGTTGCTTGGTATATATTAAATTGACATCTTTTTTAACGCCGTATTTATTTTAATTCTTTATTTAGAATGCTTTTACATTTTTTTTTCTTCTATTTCCTTAAACAATTTAATCCATTATAATAATAATAAGACCAACGCCGCCTTTTCATTCTTTCGTCAAGTAACCTGCATTTAACTTCAATTTGTGTGTGTGTGTGTGTGTGTGTGTGTGTGTGTGTGTGTGTGTGCGTGTGTGTGTGTGTGCTTTATTTCATAGAGTTTTTTTTTTCTAGGTGTTCTTTATTTTTAAAAGTTATTACGATTACTATTTACTTTTGCTTTGTATTTTGTTTTTTTTATTTCGTTTATATTTCCTGTTGTTTTAATTTGTATTGAAAAAAAATTAAATTTAATTCTCTGTTTAAGGTTAGTTGTGTCTGACATTTTTACGTTAATAGGGGCGAATAATGGACTGACAGTTCTCGGGAGAGGGTTAACATCCAAATCTCAATCATCCACCACCATTTCATATCTTTTTTCCCTACTTTTTTCCTTTTCTATCGTCATACCACACGCTTAGCTATGTGTGTGTGTGTGTGTGTGTGTGTGTGTGTGTGTGTGTGTGTGTGTATGTGTGTAAGAACTCACGCCTTCCTCCTCCTCTAACATAATGCTTTTCCCTTACAGGCCCCCTCCCTTTTTCT
Source organism: Ascarosepion bandense (assembly GCA_037127315.1). Lineage (NCBI taxonomy): Eukaryota > Metazoa > Mollusca > Cephalopoda > Sepiida > Sepiidae > Ascarosepion > Ascarosepion bandense. Next base: position 636,086 of record JBBBDQ010028533.1, read on the forward strand.
TAGATTACCTCCCCTTCCTCATCTTGTTAAAACCTCCCGCCACATCCGCATCTAGCCACAATATCACGCCCGCCTACGTCCCACGAAACCTGTCTTTTTTTTCCCTCTTAGTTTTTCTTCGTTCGTTCAACTACTATTATCATCTATCCAACACAGCCAACCCCATCATCTCACCTCACTGTACTTTCTTCTATCTTTTCCTTTTTCTCTTGTCTCATCCTTATCCTTCCACAGTAAGGACATCACCACATAACCAATCGCTCAGCCAGTGCGCCAATTTTTGCCTTTCAAATCTATACTGTCCTCTAAACTTGACAGTCATTTTTCTTAAAACAAACCTTCAAAACAATTTAACATTTCTTCTCTCCAAAATTGTCTTCTTCTTCTTCTTCTTCTTCTTCTTCTTCTTCTTCTTCTTCACAGCATCATGTCATCCATCTTTTATAGTCATCTTTTTTCTTCGTCGACTTAACATTTTTTCTTATTTCCCAGTCCTGCCTCTCAAACTCTACAAATTTATTACCATATACCTTTTGTCATCAATTTTTGTCCCCAAATTCAATGACACAGCATTTCTATGAAAAACTTCATGAAGAATCTTCGATTTTAATCCTTTTCGAATAAGGATTTTCTTAACTTACCTTCCTTCATCCGTTCCATCCTACCATCTTTGTTTTTTGTTTTTCTTTTCTCCGTTAGTTCTTGCCCTCATGATTTCATTTCTTTTTTTTTATTTTTAGTTGGCTTTTCAATTGTTCAATATTCATTGTTATCGGTTGCAAACAACTTCGATCAAAAAGATCAAACACGTCTCGATTCCTCGTCTATTTCCAACAAGGTTCACACACAATGAAACCGCAGTTCTCTGATCCATCTTATCATAACCAGAGTTCAAGTAGGAAATTAAAACAGTGGCGATCAGATTTTAACCTCGGTTGCTTTTTATTTTTTTAATTGAGATTTGTCTGGATCACTTACTAAAAAGGGGAAAAAGCACTGATCTTACAAAACAATATCCTATCTTTAGATTTAAAAACTAACATAAACAAATATTTCTTTTTGAATATTGTTTATTCAAAATTATTACTTTCTGTGTAGTTCAGAAGAAAAGATTTTGAAAGTAACACAAACGAGTCTTGGCACAAGTTCAAAGTAAATATCAAATTAAATGAAGCGATTTACAAAGACTCTGTTCTTTATAAAAAAAACAAATTAAACTTTTCTTTTTCTAAATAGCGAAAGATTAAATGTGGTCATTGAGAATAGTAAGTAAATATGACTGTATATCATAAAAAATATATTCACTAAAAAAGCATTTTAATGAACATGAAAGATTATATTAACAAAAATGAAAACCCAAGATCAGATAGACACATTCTATGGCACTGATTGAATAATCTTAAAAATTGCACAGTTTTACATAACTTTGTAATTTACAAATTTACAGAGATAGATGCAAGCTATCCCTATTACAAAAACCCGCTCATTTTTTTTTAATTTTTTTTTTTTGACAAGACTAACACGGCATACTTTTAAGTACTTTCCAAATGGAATAGCCACCTAAGAACGATACAATCAAGAAATTACCTCCCTGAAAAATCGACCACAGTTAGATTCGAAACCAGGTTTCATGCATACACCATAGCTGCGACTCGAGTAATGTCACCGATTAATTAATTTATATGGCTTTTAGTTCTGCTAGGGACATAAACTCTCTTATGTAAATATGGCAACGTTAGACACCATGTTTTAATCAATTCACCCTAAGCAAGGCGACAATGCAGCTAAAACACAAGAAGCTACTGGTAGTAAAAGAGAATTGGAAGATTTTAAAAAGAACCAGAAACCCAATTCTAAACAGAAAACAAGTGGTAAACATCGATTCCTTTCAAAAGTAGATTGTAGCAGTAGGTATATAATTTGGTGAACTTTCACAAGACGTTTTAGTCCACCAACTGAGTTACCGTCTTTTCCACATTCGCTAACAGTAGAAACATCGTATGACATTCATTCATGCATGCAGACATACACAGATCTATACAGTGCAAAAAATTTATATTCAAGCAATTACTAATGACATTTCATAAAGTACTGATTCTTTTAATTCATTTTGTTTTGGCGTACATTTCTGTTCTGATATTATTCTCATCCTCCTGTTTTGTGAACAAATTTTAAAAAAACTTGTAGGGCTTCACCGCTGATGACATCACATCTGCAAAAATAAGTAAAAATAAAAGTTATTCACTTATACATTTGGAAAATATATGAAAATGATTAAAGACGAGATTTTAAACGAAATTCACAGTGTTTATATAGTAAATTTAAATGAAAGATTTTACATTTAATACGATCATAACTTTAAAATGAAAAGCTAAAATATAAAGCTGTCAATTGGACACTAAAAGTTTTGTCAAACAGATGGGATTAGATATTCGTTAAACAAAAATAAATTCCCAAATAAAGTCATTTTCTCATTTATTCAATCTATTAACCACAATTCTCATAAAATTCTTGTATTAGTTAAATTAAACAAAAATAATTTTATAAAATGGAAAATGGCTGCGCCTTACAATACGTAGCATCACTTTTTTTTTAAATGAATTCGCCCCCCAGTAAAGTAACAACGCCACTAAGGGACTACTAGGAGTGAAAGAGAATGACAAGACCTTAGAAGAAACCGGAAACCCAATCCTAAATGGGAAACAAGAGATAAACCTCTACTCCTGTTCAAAATACCGGGGTGTTCTGAATGGGAGTATGGATCTACAGAAATTATTCTTATAACTAAAGTGAGATACTCCCAAATATTTTTTAGAAGAAAAGGACAATTTCATTTCAAACATTCCGATGTAATTGTATTCTCAAAAAATGAAATTGCTCTCTGCTTCATATGACGCGTCCTATTCATAGAATATGATCCGTAGTGTTTAGGGTTTATCTTTTGCGTGTTTATGGATTGAATTTTGCAATAATCTGTTTTTTTAAAACAATTCATTCTGAGCAAAATTCTTTAATCGGGATCAAAGAGTAATACGCAGATTACGATCACTCAATACTGATTCGAATATTTCGAGAAACAATGTGTTAACCTAACATTTACGTATACATTACAGAAATGTTTTTTGTGTGTGTGAGTTGAAAGAGTGTTTGCGTGAGAGTGTCGAAGGGATGATAAAATATATGTGGAGGCGGAGGATGAGTATCAAGAGATTAAGATAAACCAAAATAACTCACTAAACTCGAAATGCAAATTAGTTCTTATCTTAATGTACACAAAACAATTTGCAGCCTTAAGAACTTCATCGCTAATTTATACCAGCTGCTGCCTCTTAAGAGGAAAAACCCACACAAATATTTTGTCTTTTGGCTGGAAATAATGGTGAAATGTATCAAGCCCTACCGCATTTACAACCAGAAGTCATCCAGAGCAACAAGTTACATGGCTGACTACAGTTTGCTTTCTGGCGAGTAAGAACTTTTGAGAAATATTTTTGTACTTCTTTTTAATTAGCGCTTATTTGTGAATCGTTCCACAAAAAATTGGATTTTTGTCAATTCTACCACTGAGGGATGTGCGTTGTGGTACAGTGGATATCGGCTCGGAACGAGAAACCGAAGAGCCGAGTTCGAATTCCAGTTGAATCCATTGTATTCACTTACGCGCAAATACCCTTGGGAAAGGTATTAATCCGTCTCTTCCTTCCAGTTATGGGTTAAATATCAGGAGAGATTGGGTTCTATAGCCTTGGTCGGCAACCAGTCTACCGCAGAAAGCAATGGCAACCTACTGCGGGATAATCTTCTGCCCAGTCAGTCATGTCTCTTTCGAGACATGATCGCCCAAGCGTGTATCACGTATGGCATTTAACTGACTGACTGACTACCACTGAAGTTCTCAGTCTCATTGTCTTGCCAAATATATTCTAAATATCATTCAGTTTCAAAAAGATGAGCCTGTACAAGTATTCTTTTTAAGAAACAAATCCATTTGGGACATCCTTATTTCATCCCTGTCTTGTGTTAAATAAAACGCTTTGACGTAAAAACAATGTTAGCCTAAATTAAGAATCGGAAGTAAATTTCGTGAATACTTAATAAAAGGGCAGGTTGAAATAAGGATATCCGGGGCGGATTTTATCAATAGTATAAGAAATTAAATCGATACACAAGCATCTATATCATAAGAGAAAGGCTACAATGGTTGCAAAATGTAATTAATAAAACCAACAAATATTTTTTCAGAATACACACACACACACACACACACACACACACACACACACACACACACATATATATATATATATATATATATATATATATATATAATTCAAAGTGTCTAATGGAGTATGGCCATTTCAACGAGTGTATTTAACACTCGTATTTTCTGCGAAAGACATTATTTAATAATTAATATTAATAGGATCTGTTTGCGATTTACCTTCAAGCCGCTTGTTTTCGTATATATATATATATATATATATATACATATAATTATGAAGGATGTTAAAGAAGTTCTCAGTACGACAGGGATTCTGATGTTTGGTCATTTAGTCGAATCTGGGTAATAGGCCAGGCCGAGAACTTTTCATCAACGCTCTTCCCTGTACATTTAATATGTTTTATTTTAACATGCGCATTTGAATTGGTTAGTTGCTTTTGTTTCGTGGCATATTATCCTTCGTGGTTTATTTAATGCCGAAATCTAAATATTTTGTATCCATTTTTTGGTGGGGAATACTAATCGTTTAGTTAGAGAATTGTTACTAATTAACCCATAACTGGGAGATAAGAGGTAGATTTATACCTTTCCCAAGAGTATTTGGAAATGAATATAACAAACCCAAGGGGAATTGGAACTCTGCCGTGCACATTAAAAGCTGTTTTAGAAGTTATTACATATAATAATGCAAGCTTTTTTGTTATTTTGTAATAATAATTATATTTTTCTAAATTGAAATATTACGAATTTCAAAACACAAAAGGAGCATTATTAATATCATTAAAATTAACAACACAATATGAATCAATTTATTCTTTTGTTCTCTTAAAAGCTTAAAGCTTTTATTGGTTCGATTAAATATTATTTTTAAACCTTATTTTTGAATAATTCTTCAGTGTAATATTTTAAATTTATGTTGACGTTGCATGGTGCACTTAAAGGAACCGTGTTGATACATTGTGGTAGATACTGAGGGACATCCCAAGATAATCCGAATTCAAGTATCAATCAGTTTTTCCAATTAATATTGTTTGTGTATCGTAGCAAATTAACAAAGTTGTCCCATTTTCATCACTGAACATTTATGCTTTTGACCCTGATCAGTATAAGTAATTATTATTCTAGGACATCATCGTTTGTGAGTCATAAGAAAATTTTAAGATTCACCTTTCTTTATTTCTTTCTTTCTATCTTTCTTTCTCCCACTCCATCACCAACGCACACCTTATATCTATGGAAAATTACTATCATTATCTACTAATAATTGTTCCTTGGGCTTTGGGACATCTTCCATGTACAAGATTTAATGCAGTTAATCAGTTCTTGCAATAACATCTGACGAATTCACAATAATTCGTATAGTGCCGTGTCTATCTTCTATAATTTACAATGTTAACTGCATCAATTTTCAATATAGATTTTCATATGACCTATTTTCCGGTTGATTTTTCTGATATAAAAGGTGCACAAAATTTTATTCTTGAAGCCTCGTGCCTTTGATTAAACAAATATAACGTTCTGAAAGCATGTCAGACAACAATTTCAAACAGGATTTCTGAAATCATTTGTGAAAGGAGAAGAAAAGCTTGAAAAAGATGCACCAATCAAAAGTACGTCAGTGCAACAATTCAAAAGCTGTATTTGAGTGTCATGTCGTCACTTCCCTGTTTTATGACGTGACTTACTGATTCGATTCTATTCCCTGGTCTGAATCCGTCTAAATAAATTGATATTTACATTTTATTGAAGAGATGCAAAGTGTATCCTCAGATTTACTACAAGGCTATTTTAATACTTTGCCACCGACATATTTGAAAATGTCCTCGTCTTCAATATGGTTTCACTTTGGTTATTAAATAAAATCCATTACAAGAATTATGCAACTGTTATAGCAAAATCTATAAAAGAGAAAAATAATTTCAGTTTCAACTATAAATTTAATTCTGTTCATAAAAGTTGTCTTTATATTTCAAGGCCCTTGCAAACATTCATCAAATGTTTCAGCATTAAATTTTGCACTGCTGCATGTTTTTGATTTATTTTGTTTTTTGTTTGTTTTGTTTTTGTTTTTTGTTTTTTGTTGTTGTTTTTGTTTGTTGTAAAAAGCATCTATTGATAGAGTTATGTTATTAACGAATAACGAATTAACAAGAACAATAACAAAAATGGTTAGCACATGTAGGGAAAGTGTTTGAAAGGTATCTCCTATTAGTATTAGTAAGAGCTATAACATTTAGTAGACTTGACGAGTTTAGTTTCCGGAAAAAACCTGTTTTAACAGAAAGATTTTATAAATTCCAACCGAGAGTTACACTAACTGTTCAGTCAATGAAAGACGAATGTTTCCTGCATGGAAACGGTTAGTGTTACTGTTGCCATTTCCATTACCATATGTTAAGTCATCTAAGAAGGTGCTGAAAAGTTCTTGACCCATCCCACTTTCAAATTTCGAAACAAATAGGAGTTTGTTTTTGTTTTGTTATTTTTTAACTACTTTGTTATCGAGGTGAAAACATTTTAGCCTTTGTTATTAGCTTATGAGTTAATTAAATTTGAATGAATAAAATATAACAAAAAGCATTTTAAAATATTTAGATGTTTTACCCTATTCATTTTATTGCTTAAGTATAAAATTGTTCGATAATATTATTAAACTGTTCTAAATTCCTCTACCATTTACACGTGAATGTGCTTCAATCAAAAGAAGCTGATCCAAGCAGTGCGCTGACCCGAATAGAACGAACACAAATTAATGAATTAATGTTTTAATTTAATAAATGAGAAAAGATTACACGATTTTGATTCATAATGAAATCATTCAACTTGAGATTTCCAAGTTGCTTATATATGAAGAAATATGTAGAAAGAGTGGAAAAGAATTAGTCATTTTGAAAATATTTGGATAATATCACAGTTCTTTATAAACGATCAGATAAAAAATAAGTAATGAAGTGATTCTCAATTAGGATTAGATCTCGTTTAGGTTGATGTCAATATTTGCTTGGCCGGGCAAATATAGCTCGACATGTTTCTCTATATCCGTAGCGGAAACGTAGGTCAAAACGGAGCTACCTGAATACCGCGGACAACAACAGCATCTCAAGCATAAATCACCTCCTCGCTATTTTTTCTTCATCACCCCTTTTATTACATATATATATATATATATATATATATATATATATTGGTATCTATAATGACATTCCTTCACTATACTACTTCTTTTTATCATTACCTTCTAGTTATCTCTTCCTCAATCTATGCCTTTCTTCTCCCTGCCTTTCGACCTTTCTTCTGCTTTTCTGTTTCTACCTATATCTTTCCCGCCAAACATCTCATCGTCTTCTTTTTGAGGGCATACCTTCCTTTTCTGCCAACTCTGCATATCGATTCAACACAAGACACTGCTTTTTCTCTGACATATTATAATTTTGCCCAGTTATCTCACTGCCCGGCAGACTGCAATGCTGACAAAATATCTTCCATGCACATGTAATAATATATGCCAAAACGAACATGTTGGTCTATCCAAATGCATTCCTCTTCAGCAGACAATCTAGGCATTTATTTTTATATTTAAATGTTGGTGGAATGACTGTTCATTTTAGAATTTTATTTTATTAATTAGTAAAATTTAAAAGGTTTTAAATAGAGAACACACACACACGTATTAACAGACTTATAAATATACATTAAGTTTTACATTTTTGATTTACCTATTAATAATTAAGTTGATTCTAAAGTTTCCTTTGTATTTTGTATTATGTATATACAGTCTTTAGTTTTCAAAGAATAGGCAGTAGAAACTTTGGCATGGAATTGATAGTTCAAAGTCTGATTTCATAAGACATAATACTACCTATATAGGATTTTTAATGTAGTGGAATTGGGCTTATGAAATTATCTTACACACACATGCAAATACACACACACCCACACAAACACACATATATATGTATACATACATATATATATATATATATATATAGAGAGAGAGAGAGAGAACAAAGAGAAAGAAGTGAGAGAGATATGACGAGTGACTATGTGTGTGTCCCTGCAATAGTGGAATTTTTTTAATGGTCTTTAAAATTGTCATATGCACAATTATTTATATATATGTCTATTTTTATGTATATACGTGCGTACAAATATAGCAGACATTCATAACACACACAAATTGATTTTTGGCTTAACAGGGATTTCAAACTGTACACACACACACTCACACACACACACACACACACACACACACACACACACACACATATATATATATATATATATATATATATATATATATATATGATAGTGATATAAGACCAATTTCGCTGCCTTAAGAAATTTAATTTTTATACAGCCATTTCATCGTTAAGATATAAAGTTTTTTAGCAAGAAATTTATTTTATCATTCACTTGTGGAATCCATGCACATTTACATAACAATTTTCTGTAAAACCAATTATGGAGATATGCACCTTCAAATGTGTATTTATTAAGCACAATTTTAAAACCAGAACCTATCTTAACATACCATTTACCATGCATGACACTTTCTCTCTCTCTCTCTCTCTCTCTCTCTCTATATATATATATATATATATATATATATATTAAAAATTAATAGAATTTTTTATCCAACATTTTTAAGAATATAAACTTTTAATGTCGTTTCCCCTATGTAATTAAATGCAAGATTGACTGCCGAGGAGCATTCATATATATATATATATATATATATATGTAATGTAAACGTTATATTTAATAGACATACATGTTTAATAGAGATTCTTGTCTTTTTTTAAGCGGTGTTAATGAATGACATCTACTGTCCTGGGCAATCATCAACGTGCTTCTCTGCAGAGATCGAACCTGCGTTCCTTTACACACATATTACTCACGGGGATAGAGAGTGAGAGAAAGAAAGAGAGAGAATGACACACACACGCACACAGACACATGCATACACACAAACACATACATATGTATACGTGTGTGTGTGTGTGTGTGTGTGTGTGTGTGTGTGTGTGTGTGTGTGTGTGTGTGTGTGTAAGACAAGTTTCTTTGAATTCCAATGAATGCTAAAGTTGTATTTTTTTATATAACTTTCCGACTATGGTTGGCAGTCTTGCCATTGGACATCTTTAAGTATGGGTAAACAAGTGCATGTGTATGTTTGTGAAAGGGAATTTTTAAAATTATCTTTAAAAGTTTGAAAATTGTAAACATAAATTAATATGTTTATGTGATAAACACAAAAGAAAATTCTAAAAAAATTATTGAATGAAGGTGAAAATATTTCATTCACTTTTATCATTTCTTAAACCTGAGAAGCGAACTGCAAAAAATTCATCATTCTTGTCTGAATGCAACTTGACTTAGAATTAATATTTGGCGCTGGATGTTAATAGATCAACCATAACCTTAACTCATTTCCCCATGAAAACGTAATATATATATATATATATATATGTGTGTGTGTGTGTGTGTGTGTGTGTGTGTGTGTGTGTGTGTGTGTGTGTGTGGTGATTAGGAACCATCTTTTATGTACGTTTTTTTTTAATATGAAAGATAAGTTTACCAGTAATAAAAAATTACAAGCACACAATAAAAAATAAAAATCACACAAAATATTACTGTTTCATTTTTTTACGCACATATGTGTGTGTGTGTGTGTGTGTGTATATGTGTGTGTGTGCGCATGTGAGGTAGATTGGGTCGCTTCTATTGATACACATAATAGTCTTCAACTCATCAACAATCCTTAATTTTTTTTTACAAACTCCCATCATATATCCTTATATTTTTTTAAAATATTTATACAGAAAAAGAACGCAGTGTTAGAATTAGAAAGTTTACTCAGATAGACGTATGAAGTTCGCATTTAAGCCTGAAAATGTCACCATACATTGTTGATACTATCTAGCTAGCATATCTATACACGCGTGCCTGTGTGTGTTCCAGTAGTTTCGATCGTCTCATTATTTATAAAAATATGTTAGTATATATATATATATATATATATATATATATAAGGTGTATCAAAAATTCTTTTACAAATATTGGGCGGGGAGGAGGAGTCTGAATGAGTCTACCAGTCAATGATCCGACGGGTGCGTGTGCGGAAGACATTTTGAACATTTGTTATGAGTTGGCCGTTTGGATATATGTTTATATGGACTTTTTTTTGTTTTGGTAGTCAGGAACCCGACCCAAAGTTTGTAAAAGTATTTCTGGATTCTATTTTGGATAGGACATTATAACTTTTTAGCTTCTTAAAACTTCTTGAAGGTGGTGATCAGTTTAAATATTTATAAAGATACGTCTAATTTAATTTAATTTAATATTTAATCTTCTTTTTAAGTATTAATATTTCTTCATTTTTACCATTCGTCTTGTTTGAAAGTTAATAAACCCTGCATTTAAAGTGTGAGTACATTGTGGGGGACACGTTATATAGATAGATAGATAGATAGATAGATAGATAGATAGATAGATAGATAGATAGATAGATAGATAGATAGATTGTTATAATGTTGAGTGTTTCTCAGTGATTTTACTGACAAAATGTATTTTGGCAAGCAGCTATTTTATCGTATAGTGCTCGATATCAGGGTGTAGATAGAGCGTTGATAGGTACAAAAAGTTTGTCTTTTTACCAAAGCAGATTCATGCTGACTTCGAAGTTTCGTGAGGACACCATAATGAAGTTTTCAATCGTTAGAACTGTTTGTAAATATATATATATATATATATATATATATATATATATATATATATATATATATATATATATTAATCTACTTAAGAAAAATTAAATAAAAAGCTCGATCGCAGTAACTTGTCAGTCGTCTTTAACGAAACTCGTATATATATATATATATCTGTGTGTGTGTGTGTGTGTGTGTGTGTGTGTGTGTGTGTAACTATGTATATAAATATATTTTATTTTATGTATACATATACCACTTTGTGTAGACACACACACGCATATATATATATATATATATGAGCATAAATAGATACTACGTATATCGTGTAAATATATTCCTAATATTTAAATATTATTGTAGCAGTTATCGTTACCAAACTGAAATCGGAAAACCCGTGTTAAATTTCCCGCCTAGTTTGTTGCGCTCACCATCGCAGAAAGTCATGTATCCATCAGTTTTTCCTCGCTCAGCTATGATTTAAATAGCAGGGTAGACTGGGCCCTGTAGCCATGATTTTAATAGCAGGGTAAACTGGGCTCTGCAGCATTGATTTTAATAGCAGCGTAGATTGGGTTCTGTAGCTGTGATTTTAATAGAAGGGTAAACTGGGCTCTGTAGCTATGGCTTCATAGCAGAGTGTACTGGACAATCTCGGAAAAGGACAACTCTGAATTCAAAACCATAAAGAAGGCAGTAGGAAACCATCCTAATACTTTTCCAGAGAAATCATGGTATTTCACAGATAGTAAAGAAAAGGAATCTGTGACGACTCATGATTGCCTACCACTTGTTCAATGAAAAGAAAGCTTTTAAGGACTCAAGACATGCAACTCAAAGTCTTAAGATTTAAGCCCTTGTTGATTGGAACGCGTTAGAATAAATTCCACATGACTGTAGAGATTAATTCTACTATATTTTAATATGCAGATGATGTTGTGAATTAAAATGGCATATATTAGAATTATTTATTTCTATTTTTCTATCAAACGACACAGCAATTTGTTAACTTTCTTGTTTTTTATTATCATTTCTATTCCTAAATAACCATTACCCTAGAAGTTTTCGGCCCGACCCACTGCCCAAAATCTAAACAAATGATCAGACATCAGAAGGACCGCTTCGTCGAATCGATTACTTTTCAATACCCGTATATATATATATATATATATATATATATATATATGTGTGTGTGTGTGTGTGTGTGTGTGTGTGTGTGTGTGTGTGTGTGTGTGTGTGTGTGTGTGTGTGTGTGTGTGTGTGAATATAAAAAGAAATATATGTTTACACTAGAAGTCGTTAAAATAATTTGATTTCCTTGTACCTAAAATCACGGTCTTGCAATTCTTCAATTATCTCCTCGATTGACTTAGTTTAAAATGAACTTTAATTGATCCCTCGAATTGGTATAACACATATATATTAATGTATATTTGAGCATCAACCCTTCTTTCATTAAATATATATGTGTGTGTGTATATGTATGTGTGTGTGCATAATGACAGCAATGACTTCTTCAAACAAATTTTGTAACCTTTACTAATTTTACTGCAGATATATATATATATATATATATATATATATATATATATATATAGTTACACAGATACACATAGGCAGACGGCCGCAAATATAGTGCACACTAATGTTTTCGTAGTCCTAGTTTCAGTGATTTATAAGTGTATAAAAGTGTATATAAATGATTTATAAGTGTATATATTGATATAATTCATATCTCTATAGGAAATTGTTTGTCTAACTTGTTGGGTCTGTGTGTGAATAAATATTTCGAACTTTCTCTTGGAATAATTATATTTTATACTATTATATAAGAACATAAGAAATCAGTAGTTATAATGATCGCGAATTATCATTAATCTCAATCACATCAAATAATTATTTACCGACTTAGATGAATAGATAGAGAGAGACAGAGAGAAAGAAAGAGAGAGGGAGAAATTGGAAAGGATTTGGATATTCTGATATAGATGAGTGTGTGCTTCTATTGACATTTTTAAAATCTTTTTTTTCCTTGGTAATCTTTATGCATGACGTTGATAATAATACTGAATATAAAAAAATATATGTGAAAAAATATTTTAATATTAGTTAAATTTTTATATATTTCTATAAAGGTTAACATGTGTTAAGTTAGGCCAAAAAAATATTCGCAGTAGATTATTTCCTGAACTGTAAATTATTGCGATTGTCCCATAATTATTTTATTAATATAACTATATAAGTTTCTTGATAACAAATATCTTGTTTTTATCGTGTTTTTCTCATTATTTCTTATATTATTTTGTAAACATGAAAACGTATATAAAAAGCAAAACAAATAAAAACAAATGTTTCTGTTACTCATCATTTACAAATAGAGTAGCATTTAAATGGCTTACATATTTATAATAATTTAATGATTTATAGAATTATTTTAATGATATACACAATTATTTAAATGATATATACGTCATTATTATTTTATCAAGTTTTCTGCTTTAATTAAATGAATCTAAAACAAGAATATCTGAAGAAAAATCATAAATTGTATAATTTAATAAGTTGCTCTCTCTCTCTCTCTCTCTCTCTCTCTCTCTCTCTCTCTCTCTCTCTCTCTCTCTCTCTCTCTGGATAAGAAAACAAAATATTGTTCTGATATTAATTCGACATAAAAATTGGAGATTTCGCCAATAACCAAAATTACGACATAAATCGTGAAAAACTTGCCAAAGACTTCGAGACGAACGGGTCACCAATGCTGGAACAAAACGAGTACGAGGGTCGGAAAGAGAAGAGACTGCAAGAACCACAAATAAAGCGAAAGTAGGAACACTAAAGGCAGGAAAAAACAGCACCCATTTAGAGATTATTTACATATTGTACAAAAAGAAATAGAAACAAAAAGGTGGTAGATAAAATTAAGAGAAAACTCATGCTTTACCATAATCTTAGCCTGAGACCAAAAAAGATTGTTAGAAAAAATGTTCTTGGACAAAATGAGCAAAATACTGAACCATTTTTATTTCAGAGATGCTAATGTTTTCAGATTTAATATTCTACAGACTGTCTTTCCAATTTAACGCAATAAAACAAAAATAAATTATATTTTACATTTAATATAAAGAAAATATTTCCATACATATGTAACACTTCGTCATTTCGTTCTTCCCTATTCTCTTTAATGTATTATATATATTTGTGTGTGTGTGTGTGTGTGTGTGTGTGTGTGTGTGTGTGTGTGTGTGTGTGTGTGTGTGAAGAACATTTGTGGAGTTGGCCATATGCATATGTACTTAGAATGGTGACCAGAACTTAGGAAAGGCGTATTAATGGTTAAGTTTGTAACTACAGAAAATCAAACATCTAAATGAGAAAAAATACCCATTATTCCAGGTTCTCAGAAAAAAAAATTAGACGATATTTAATCATACACTATATATAATTACATATAAACATATAATGCATCTACTCTTATGATGTGTGCACTTGTCGGCCTGCAAAACCTAATCTACTGGGTTATTGCGAGAAAAGTATTCTTTAAATTTATGGAACTCTTTCATAGCATATAAGCAAAGACTTTCTTTCAAGTCAATATCTTCAATGAGAATTGGCTGATTCCTTACATAATGATCTCAACTGAGCAGTTTTTCCATTTTGGTATTATCACCTAAAATGATGGCGTTTTATAATCAAGATAAAATAATAGACAAAAATAGCAGATCTGATCGATCGCTTCTTCGATTATTCTGCCATGCTTCTTCTTTTCAATTCTAATCTTGAGTATTCCAAGCAAATATGACCAAAGAATTTTGTTAATTAAGTTCCAAATTGTCGAACAAATTTATTTATTAGTCATGGACCAGTGTTTGTAATAATTACTAATATAAATGTACGGGTGTCCATATATAGGTTTATTTGTCGTCGATGCAACTTATGCCACGTGGGTATTGAATGTTTTACAAGTGCATAAAAAATTAGTCTTTCCTATCTATCTATCAATATATATATATATATATATATATATATATATATATATACTTTTGATCTTTTGGGAACAAACCTCAGCGACTCTCCATATAAAATTTTCTCGTCTTAAGCGCTCTGTAGCGAAGATCCCTCGATAAGCATCATGTGTATATGTATGTCTTTATGTGGGAGTGAGTGAGAGAGGTAAAAAAAAAAGCAGGAGACAGACAATTTATGCGCGTCCGTGTGTTGGCGAGTGCATACTGCAAATATGCAATGATAAAGAATAAGGCGAAAGGAGTCTTTCTCCATTCTGGTTTATAGACAAGATTCTCTGTGTGTGTGTGTGTGTGTGTGTGTGTGTGTGTGTGTGTGTGTGTGTGTGTGTGTGTTTCATTTGTTTATTTCATTTTCTCCCTGTCTCATGAGCTGTGGTTGATGGCTTTGCCCTCAGAGATTTGGATTTCGAATTTTCTGGTCTCCATATTCATGTTTTATACCTGCCCTATGCCAACAAGTGCTTGCTATGCCATTTTAAAGAATAGTTTATATATATATATTTTTTTTACGGCCGCCCAGGACAGAATGACAATATTACTATGTGCTTATAGTGTTATAAGAATATTCTCGCAGGTATAAAAATTAAAAACTGCAAATATAGCCAGCTATTAAATTTTGTAAAGAAAAGTTTGTTACTTTTTGTAGGTCTGAATTTACCATGAATACATCTTCCTATTTATCTCGTAATTATCCAAAATGGCTGTTTACACAGATTCAATAAAAAAGATAATTAGCAAAATACGAAAGAAATGTAGAAAAGAAAAGAAAAATGTATTAATATTTACAGGTTAATGCACGAATTTTAGAAGCTTCTGACAGAAGGTTTTACTTCATTTTTTTCCAAGATTGCGATATTTTCTCGAAAAATTATCAAACTGTGTGTTTGTGTGAGTGTATGTGTGTCTATATGTGAGGGGAACTGTCATTGTTTCAAGATTCATAGTCAAAAATAGAGCTTTTCATTCATACTATAAATGGTAAGAACTATTCTATTATATATTTATATCGCCAGATATTGTTCTATATCAACACACACACACACACATACATATATATATAATTTGAAGAAAAGCGTAAATACTTAAAATACTTAAATAACATTTAAAATCTAATTTAAATTTTAATTTAATTTAAAATCTTAAATAACATTTAGCAAATCATTATATATTCAAAACAGAGAAATAGAATTATTTTCTAACAAGCGGATTGTTTTGATGTATCTGCATATTGAATGAGATTGTTATGAAATAATCCCAATTATAAGTTTTCAAATTCCACTTGCCTAACATTGATGATTGAAGATTAATAAATCTAGCAGAGAAATACTTGTTGAATCTAGCTTCTATAATCAACGATTTTATTTTTTAAAAGGCTTCACCTAGATCTATGAACATTTTCATAAATATAGATGAACATTTGTAATAATGAATTCTAAAACCCACGCATCATTATCAGACGTGAAGCTATAAGTTAATGCACCAATTAAAATCTAGAGATTATACGTGATTCTATTAATTCCAAGATAAATAAACTCAACCCTGATATTATTTCTAGTCTACAGAGCTTGGCCCATAAACATTTTCCTTCAGATATTATCGTTCGCTTGGGTTTTTCAGTTTTATTGGATGGTTTTCTACTTTTGATAATAATAATAATAATAATAATAATAATAATAATAATAATAATAATAATAAGAAGAAGAAGAAGAAGAAGAAGAAGAAGAAATATATATATATAAATAATAGTAGCTATAAACTACAATTTATTATGTGATAGCGCCAAAGAATTTATAACCATAGAGTAGCAACATTTTTAAAAAATTAGTATACACTGTTTTAATAAATCAAAAGAATTTCTCAGCGTATAATTCAGATTGTAAAAAGCTTTCCATTATATATATATATATATATATATATATATATATATATATATAAGTTAAACATCAAATGCAGATCCAATATGGATCGGAATCCGACAGGATGATAAGATATAGGTTTACTCGTTATCATCTACACACATATATATATATATGCTTGCGTGTGCACGTTTATATACATGCACATACACATGTGTGCACATAGATACATGCATACACACAAACACACAAACACACATATATGATATGATATGAATGAGATTTTTACATGCGTGAAGGAAATGTATGTCCAAGATCAATTTTATTAATATAGGATTACCTATAAGGTAAATATATGAATGTTATAAATAATTATACATAATTATAAATATTTGTAATTATACAATGCTTTAAAAACGTTCGTGGATGTATTCATACCCATATGTTTACACACACATACACACGTGTATATATATATATATATATATATATATATATATATATATAACTGCCGAAATAAATTCTGAATTTATATCCGTTTAATTATGTGTTGAAATTTCTTTTATTTCTCTCTCTGTCTCTCTCTCTCTGTCTCTCTCTCTCTGTCTCTCTCTCTCTCTCTCTCTCTCTCTCTCTCTCTCTCTCTCTCTCTCTCCCTCCATATATATATGTGTGTGTGTGTGTGTGTGTGTGCGCACGCGCGTGTGTGTAGTTGAATAATGTAGACATATTATGTCTATGTTTTTTTTTATTTTAATCCTCTCAAATTCCCGGATTAATTTCTTAATGTTGCAATTAAACTCATTGCAAATCTATGCAGTGTTACTTTAAGCAATTTAGACGTAACTTTGTGAAGAGGCAGATTGAAATAGCAAAAGACAACATAAAAAAAGGAGCACAAGAGATCCACAACAAACTAAAACTGGCAAACTGCTCTTAAGCAGCTTAAAGAAATTGTACATAGACTTGCAGAACGGCGTTTTCCTTAATGAGTTTAATTACAACATTAAAAAATTAATCCACGAATTCGAGAGAATTAAAATAAATATAGCTATAATATAAACATATTATTCTACCAAATATGCTTAAATAAAAATATACTGCTTATATATATATATATATATATATATATATATATATATATATATAGTAAATAAGTTTATTGGGGCAAATGCATCAAAAAGTTGTGTTTCTCTGCGAAAGCTTCTTGTATGAAATAAAATATATAATCATGCTGGGTAATTAAGTGTTACACGTTTCTATCCTTAAAAGGACTGAATAATACTTTTGCTAAGATCATATATATATATATATATATATATATATATATATATATATATATATATGCATATTATATACGCGCATATATAAATATGCGCATACACATGCACAAACACACGAATATATACATATGCACGTGCAATTGTATGTGTGTGTGCGTAAATACACACACACACACACACACACACACACACATATGTATATGTATATAAATACTGGGTGCGATAGGTAAATTGTCACCGTTTTATATTTTCAATTTTGCACATGCGCGTTCATTGATTTGATTTTGTCGACTACACAATTTTGTAGGGTCAGTTGATACCGCTTGTGAAAAAAAAAAGCACTATGACGTATTTTCTTCGCCAGAAATTTGGAAATTGTATGCTGTAATTAGTGGCATTCGCACCAGAAGCCCCAGTCCGAGCATTTCAGAGTGTTTGGATGTGAATCTGAAGACAGTGCAGAAAATTTGGAAAGAGTTTGATCAGTCTAATGATGATTACAAAGGTTTGGCAGTTTAAAAAACTTACTCTGATCGTTTTGATAAGAAAAGAATTCCAGAATTTGTTGGTGAGGACCTTGAACTCAGCATGAAGGTCTACATTAAGTGCCTTGAGAAGGTTATACTGCTCTGGGTCAAGAGGGTGGACTCTGCACCATGCTACACAAGCAGGAGAAAACCGTAATATCTATCAAACAATTTCCAGGACCGTATCATCCGTTACACCTGACCACTTAACTCCCCACACCGCACCCCTTGATTATTATGTGTGGGGCTCAGTTGAGCGAGAGACCAACAAAACTCTTTGTAACACCAAAGATCAACTAAAGGTAAGGATTATGGCAGCAGTCACCAACTTAAACAAGGAGACCAGTCAGAAGAGTTGCAGGAGATTCCAAAATCGTCTTGAGGACGTGGTTGAAGCCAATACCGATTTTATTGATTGAATTTACTCTTTAGTATATAAGATATTTTTGTGTAATCCTGGTATATATATCTGCTAAAATGAGATATCAATATTTTCATATAGTTTATTTTCGACAATTTAACTATCGTACCTCATATATATATATATATATATATATATATATATATATATAATTATCGAATACTTTGTATTCCTTAAAAGATTAAATGAATCTATATTTATACACATTACATTTTTTTTACCTTTGCTAAAGTTCCTTTTGGTACGTCGTTTTAAAGTCATTTGACGATTTCCGATCGCCAAAAAGAAAGATCCAGAAATCTTTAAAATATGAAAGCGCGCAAAATTTCTCTCTCTCTCTCTCTCTCTCTCTCTCTCTCTCTCTCTCTCTCTCTCTGTCTATCTATCTATCTATCTATCCATCACACACACACACACTCACACACACTCTCTCTCTTTCTCTCTATCTCGCTCTCTCTCTCTCTCTCTCACACACACACGCGCGCGCACTTGTTCTCCGTGATATGTAAGCAGTAATCATTTTATTTGTTTCTCTATTCATTTTTCTTGTTCTTTTTGTAATGTTGACTTTTTTAAATATATGAAACAAATACTTTTGAGAAGAGAAATTTAATTGCCATTTTTTCTTCTGATTGTTAGAAGAAACAATTTTAGTTCTTTAATTGTTTAATTAAGAGTTTTTTTTCACTCAAGAGATAACCTGTATGATCTTTCATTTTTTAGATTTCATAAATTCCACAGAAAGAATATGTTGACCGAAAAAGAAGTGCCCAAAAATATTAATTAATGTTAAATATTTTAATAATTGGACCATCCTTATTAGTAATGAAATTCACTCGGGGATTAGACGATAAGATGTTTAGTAAAAAAATGAATAAAATATTACCCTTGAAAAAAATAATACTCTTACAAAAAATAAAATTCCCTTGAAAAGAAAAAATAAAACATAATAAAAATATCCCCAAATACAAATGCCATTAATAAGAAAATACACACAATTTTGCCCATTCCTAAGACTTTATTTAAAAATACTAAAATGTATTCCTTATATTACATGTGTACACATATACATTGGAACGCATGTATGAATAGGAAAAAAGTGTGTGTGTGTGTGTGTGTGTGTGTGTAAATGTTTTCGGTCAGACCACGAAGGCATTCCGAGAAATGAGTCAGTTCGAGAACTTTTAACTCTACCTCATATATATATATATATATATATATATATATATGTAGTGACATAAGGTAATAAACATAGATATGAGGAGAGTGTACATATGTATAGTATTATTATTCAGGTGTTAATAAAACAGCGCTCAATGTATAAACAGAGCTGTCTTAGATATATATTAATAAATATACGTTATCCTACGTCTATGGCACGACTAGGAGTCCCATGTCTTATACAATCATCAGGTGCATATTTCACACAGACGGTTTAATAGATTTGAATTTAAGTTCACACGAGTTTGAAATATGCACCTGATGATTGCATAACGCATGGAACTCCGAGTCGTGCCACAGACGTTGGATAATATATATATATATATATTTGTCTGCGGATATATATATATATATATATATATATATATATATATAATTATCCAACGTCTATGGTACGAGTTGGTGTTTCATGAACTTCATAATATTGCATAGTGCATGAAACTCCGTGGATATAGGATAATATGCATATTTATTCATATATACTAAATAGCTCTGTTATATTATATTGAGCATTAGTCTATTAGCTCCCAAAAATATTTATATATGTGAGTATATCTGCGTCTATACACATATGTATATTTATTTTCATTCATATAGATAGATAGATAGATAGATAGATAGATAGATAGATAGATAGATAATCAAACAAGTTATATTAAAATTTAATTAACACCGTCTGCCTGTTTAATTTTTATACAATTTTTCCATCTTTCTTATGCGATGTCACACATCCTGATCAAACTGTCCGAAGATCTTAATGTTTTTATTCGATTACTTATGGCTATCTTTAATGAGTTAGTACTGTTAATGCTACCAGTGTGATGCACATCTTTTTTTTCTTTTTTTTTTTTTTTTGTAGACTAATTAATAAATATATTAATTTCTCCATCGAATAAAACACAAGGGTTGTGCATAAAAAACATTAAGATGTTAGTATCAATCTCATAATTTTAAAATGTTCATTTACGGAAAATAATGATAAAGAAGCTGACACATGTTCATCATCATCTGGCCGAAATATTTAAGAGTCGGAGAGGATATCAAATCTAATAATAATAATAATAATAATAATAATAATAATAATAATAATAATAAATGTAGTACTTTAATTTTGGCGGTAAAATTTTACATCCAAATTGTAGAATGAAGTAATTTATATAATAAATTTCGAAAATATGTGACAAAGTGATCCATTATGTGTTAATTGTATCTGAATTTATATAAATTATTAAATGGAAATTTGTAATTATTTACGATAATAAAAATCAGAGAGTAATCTGAAAATCTACGAAGATATTTTACCGCAAGATTTTTGTTGAATAAATACATTTGTATTAATTGCTTAAGAAAATTATACAAAAATGTCAAATAAAAGTTTGGAAAAATAAGAAACAAAATTATTTTTCAACTTGTGTCGTATATTAAAATCCGAAACTCCCCCAAAAATGTATTTTCATCGTGCTAAAAACAGCCTTGGGGTTCACATGCTTTAATCTTATGTAGAAACCATTTCTTTGTGTATCAGTTTCTTCCATTTTATCTATTTCTATCGCCAAATGTACATCGACTTACCAACATATAGGGTTTAAGGAAAAATGTAGGAAAATTTTATTTTCTGGTTCTTGCAGCATCACCTGAACACCATGGAATGCTCCCCAAGCCTAAAGTGGTGAGACTGCATTATTCAACGGACTTGATGCACTGCCGCCCTCACAGTTTCCCTCGCTGGTATTAACCATTTCAAAGTGTAAGGCTATATGCAGTATGAAAAGTTATGTAAATATATTTCCACTTTAAGATAGATAGATAGATAGATAGATAGATAGATAGATAGATAGATAGATAGATAGATAGATAGATAGATAATGACAAATCAAACTATAAAGTTTGAGTTTGTTCTCTAATTAACATTCTGCATGAACTGAGTAATCGTATACAAACATAAACAATAAAAAATGAATCAGTCATAAAATATATTAATTGAAAACTGGAATTTCTTGTAATGCCAACATAAGTCTTATAGCATCTTTTAACTGAAAGTACTGTGTTATTCATCGGGCTAATATTGTATAGTACAGTACCTGTAAAAAATTACTGGATAACTGGATTGCTTAAGTACGGAATGCCATATCACTTTTGCCTCAGATCAAAAGCCCTCTGCATAGGAATATTGTAATATTTGCACTTCACTGTTACACACAAAAGATATATATATATATATATATATATATATATTGTGTGTGTGTGTGTCTGTGTGTGTGTGTGTGTGTGTGTGTGTGTCGAATTCATACGAATTAAGTTTGTTACTGAGCTGATTGATGTTAGTTTCAGGACTTTTTTATAATCTCACGGTTCACTCGTCAGGAGGTTTCAAGACTTGATTGCGGGTTTTCTCATTTTTGTTACCTTTATACTAAATTAAAAAAAAATATATATATATATATATTGTGAATAAAAACAAAAGCTCAACAACTTATTTTTCGATTCAGAGCCACTGAACATTTTTTAATTTATTGGGTTATTTCTTAATATTGAGAACTTTAATTTCAAAATCAGCTAGCCGTGTTATCTTCCAGTAATATGAATGTCAACGGATTTTTTAGGCACGTTAACAATATTTGTCATCACACACACACACACACACACACACACACACACACATATATATATATGAAATGACAGGATTATTCATGTATAGACAAATTGGGCAAATAAGACCCCATATATAAAACGCAATGTGTATCCACACAAATATATTTTGTGCGCAAGTTCATGCCGATTTTTCAATGAAATTAAAACACAGAAGAAAATAATGACATTAGATATTTATTCAACCAAATATGAATCAATTTGTTGCACAAACTTTCTCTATTTTTCCTTCAATTTAGATTCCATCTTCCCAAAATGTCCGGTGGTTTCACAGCAAAAATTAATTAAGTTTTATTTAATGTCATCCAAAGAATTAATTTTTTTCCATTGAGATTGTTTTTCAAGGACCTAAATAAATTAAAATCCGAAGGAGCAATGTTTGATCAATATGGTGGTTGGGGTAACACATCCACCCAAACTGCGACAATTTTTGCCTGGTTGCCAAAAGAACGTGAAATCTGCTGTTACCTTGATGGAAAACAACACCTTTTCTGTTCGACAATCCTGGGAGTTTTTATTGTATTGCTGCCTTTAATTCGTCCCGTTGCGAGCAGAACTTTTCAGAATCAATTAACTGGTTACTTGGCAGATGCTTATAATATAGGATTCCTTTTCAATCCCACAAGATGCACAGCATGACTTACTTATTATGAATACTTGCTTTTGGGGTGTCAAAAGTTGGCTCATATCAATTATACCCAAGATCTTTTACGTTGAATATTGTTGTAAACGATCCATTTCTCATCACCAGTCACAACTTGCTTTAAAAACACGGTGCATTTTCATTGCTTTTATACAGCAACAGATAGAAATGCGATCCAAAACATTATTTTTCATTTAGATTATCATAGTGATTTGAGTACTCAATGTTCACTAACTGCTCATGGATGGTGATAGATTTTGATAGATTTAGTGTTTCTGCTAATTTCCGCGTTGTGTACTACGGGTTATCCTCAATCGTATCTTGATTTGGTCGTCATCTTTAGTGGTGATGGTGGGGGAAACTATGAGTATTCTTCATCAATAAGACTACACTCACCAATTCTAAACTTAGCGACCTACTCTTGTACAGTTCTGTCAGCTGAAGCACCTTCACTGTACACAGCACATATCTTTTTGTTGCTTACGAGCTATTTATGCCTTTATGGCAATAAAAAATCATCACTTGTCTAAAAATGCACTTTATAGTCTCCCATTTTCATAGGGATAAAAAAGTGACATGAATTACGTAATTTAAAACTTTTTTTTTCAAGAGATAGTTTGAAGTGTGGTGTAATCGTGAATGTAAACATTTATCTGTTGATAAAATTGACATATTCTAACGTGTTGGAACATGAAGGACTAAAAATCGCCATGAAATTTCCTGACAATCCCATATATATATATATATATATATATGTGTGTGTGTGTGTGTGTGTGTGTGTGTGTGTGTGTGTGTGTGTGTGTGTGTGTGTGTGTGTGTGTGTGTGTGTGTGTGTGTGTGTGAGTGTGAAATGAAAATATTTGTGTCGTTTCTATAGGTACTACGCAATTAAATACATAGATGATCAGCACAGACTAAAAATCGTTTTGCAATTGTATGCTTATAAACTTTCAGAAGGGTTCAGTTGTTCTTCATTTTCCTCATTATATTCATTATTTTCTGTATACAAAACAAAGGAGACTTATTCAACACAAATTCCAGCAGATATAGCGCATGTGGGTTCGAGATAGAGGTATCAGTTTTATCGGCAAGAACAGAACAAAAGAAACAAAAAAGAGCTATAGGAAAAAATCATGGTTATATTTTAGATTGCTATTTAATTAAATCTTTTACAGAAAAGAAACATTTTTACATATATTTACCATAGAATTTGTTTTAAATAAATAAATGAATTATAAGGAAAGATTACCTGTAAGTAAAATAATATATCCAGTTGTGCATAATTTTCACGAACTAAGAGCAATAAAAATTCATTCGCAACGCTTTCTCCTTGTTCTAGTATTACAAGTTACGAAAATGACTGGCGCCCTTTGTTACCGTAATGATGGAATATCTTATCTTAAGTAGAGAAGCTTAGGAACGTGACTATTAAATATATAAAGGCACAGTATCCCTTATATTAAAAAATAGATACTAATGGTGCGTATGCAAACAACTGTATATTCGCATACATGTATTTACGTGCCTACATCAATATATTTTTATAGAAATGGGAAAGTTTTTAAAAGTAGATTTGTTTATGTCTTATCATAGTTATCGGTATGTACTTTTTCTAAGCTAATTCATTAAAACAATCATTTTTTTTTTTACTTTGTCAAATTACTTTATAATAAAATGTGTGCGGTTTGAAACGCAGCTTATGAGAAGGTATGTCTTTGATTATTAAGTTCAGTTGACTCCAACTATTCCACGTCTCTTGACAAAACAAATAAAACAAAAGATTAATAAATCATCGTGTGCTTCGCATCGGCTTTCAAATTTTAAAGGACAGCTACTGTCAGTTACTGACGACAGCTGACCATAAATTTTTTTATAGATAAAAAACGACACAAAAATTCGTTAAGGAAATTAACAAGAAAGAATTTACGATGGACATTTTTTAAATTATTCTTAGCAAAAAGTTTGACATTCTCAATAAAGATATTTCAGAAAAATATATTTTCGTTTTTAAATTACTGATTATATAATATATAAAGCACAATGTTTTATTATGTATTTACTCTAAGTCTTGAAAACGAATTATATAAAAAATTTGTTATGTATGCGAGTGTAAAGATTATGTAAAACTTGGACAACAAATAAATGCTGCATCATTATTTATATAGTCTTGCATGTGTCTTATATATTGCCCAACTTCTCTTGCTTATATGTGACAGTGTGATAAATTAAAGAACAACAAGGAAATGTTTACAATTTTTTTTCTCCACAAAATTTCTGATGAAGTTTAAATATAAGCGAAACATGTAAAATTTATAAATGTTTCCTATTTTCCTTATTTTATCATTCTATCGGATTTACTCTTTACTTGATTTCAATTTACACATTCTCTCTCTCTCTCTCTCTCTTTCTCTCTCTCTCTCTCTCTCTCTCTCTCTATCTATCTATCTATCTATCTATCTCTTTCTCACACACACGCAAATTGCTTAATGATGACAACTAATTTACATATTCAGCTTCAAATATATTTTTATAAATATTTCTTTTGTTGTTCGTTCCAAATTTGTTATCTTTATAAACATATAAACTTGCACTTGTATTGAAGATATCTTTTATAATTAAATTTCATATTTATTCAAATCAAGGTATTTTCTTCCATGGAAGAGATAACTATTTTCACTACACCTTGAGAATAAAGGAAATTAAATAATAAATAATGGGAAATAATCAATCTTGACATTTCAATAGTATATTTTGAAATTCTCACAAATGTAAATTCTATTTCTGAATTCTCTTTTTAAGTTTTTTTTTTATTATAATTCTGCTTGTTCTTTTGTTTGTTTGTTTTTTTAGTTATCATGTACGTTACGCCCTGTAAGAGTTTACCTGTCCCGTGCCCACAGATTATCTGTATCGTAACAGCAGAGTAAATCCCTAAAACTTCCGATAAGCCTCATTTTAGGGTGTATTGAAGCTCTATATACGTGTTTCTTAAAAGAAAGGAAGATAGAGGTGATAACGCTCTCGTATGTTTAATGTTTGCTTCATCGAATTGGGAAAACTTGTACATAATAATAAGAAAGTGAAAATAGCTGGAGTCTTGAACATCTAACAGTGAAATAGATAACTTTTTCTAAAAAAAAAAATTGAAGTTTTTTATTTGTAGCCTCTTCTTTAAACAATGACCTTACGATTGTAATATTTTGTTTAAGTTGTCAAGTTCAAATATTTAACCAAGCAACAGGAGAATTTTGGAGTTTGCAACTAGCTTATTCAGTCCTTACATTAAGAATGAGGATTCATCAGAAAATTAAAATAAGATAACAATGAAATTATCACCGTTATTGCTAGTAAAAATATAATAAAATAGTTACTCAAATTTTTGTCTTTTTTTTAAATAATGGATTCATTTGTTCATCTGTATTGAATTCATTCAAAAGTAAAAAAAATCATTTCATTGTTAAAAATGTTCATTCAATTACTATGCTATCGCGTTTAACCTTGTACCACAGCGTGTCGCTTATAAAATAGACCACTACCGAAATTCTTCGAACCTATTAAACTAATTGAATTACGACAATTTCACAAACACCATTTTAAGACATACACAAATGGCTCAAATAAGACTGCATAGCGCAGATGAGCAAAGGAAGCAGTCATTCTCTTTACAACATAGGTTATCAACGCTATTTTTCTAATGTTTACTGTTAAAACACAATTTGGTAAAGCAATGTTCATTCAGATCAAGAAGAGACTCTTTATTTTTCAATTCCATATAGGTTTCTTCTTCAGGTAAAATTCTGGAACATATGTAAAATACATAAGAGAAATTTAATTTCCTTTTATCGCTTATTCAAAGTTTTCTAAGGAGTTAGATTCTATATTATTAATAAAAAAATGTAATTCAATTCGCATTTCTTGTATTCTTAATTGTTGGCAGCAAAGAAAATGTTGTTTTAACTGTAACCTCACATTAAACCTTCTACAATGATCGGATAAACAATATTTCCACTTTTATCAAGATAGCTAGGATAGACTTGAAGCCGTAAATGAAAAGGGACCAGATTTTTAAGAGAATTTAGAAACCTAAACAGTTAATATTTTTTATGGTCGCATGTTGCGACCATAAGTCTTCTATTCTTCTATTCTTCTAGTTCTAAACGATCCATTTTACATAATTTTGTTGACTACAATAATTTCTTAACTGTTACTGTGAATTTAACTGAGTCGGTTAGAGTTTTAACGCAAAGACCTTGGAAGTGTTTGAAGAAATATGTTTTATCAATATATATGTAGTGAATGTCAAATGTCATTCGGTTTCACTAATTGTTAACGTAATAATGTTTCTTAACTGATTATATAAATATAAGGGAGAATTTTACCAGTACATGATTGAGGTTTTGGACCTGTTTTTAGGAATATGTTTCGTTAATATTCTATACAGTGGTAGTGTATAATTATCTAAAATCTAAATGAATTACAAATCACAAATTTGCATTGGTTTACGACTATGTTGTTAACATCTTCTCTATATAGACTTCACGCTTGAAAAAGGGAATTTTGTTATACAAAAAAGTGATTTTCTCCGAAATAAATTCAATTTACATTATTTATGTTCAGTATTTATTGTGGTGCAGTGGATATTGGCTTGGAATGAGAAATCGGTAAGCAGGTTCAAATTTGACTTGAATTCGTTGCATTCACTTATATGCAAATACCCATAGGGAAGTCGATTCTTCCTTCAGCTATGGGTTAAGTAGCAGAACAGACTGGGTTCATTGTTGCCTTGTTAGACTGGTTGCCTTGTTTGGCAACCAGTTTGCCACATAAAATAATGGGAACCTACTGCGGGAAAATCTTCTACCCAGTCAGTCATGTCCTTTTCGAGACATGATCGCCCAAATGTGTATCCCGTATGGCACTTAACTGACTGACTGATTTATTATAAAATGGTTGTCTTTAAATAGCTATGGTGAACTATCTGTATTGAAAGACGAAACGAAGGTTTGAAACTGAAATCACTTGCGCGAACTCTTCTGATATGAAAATTCTCTGTGAATTGCAAAAAAGCTTCTTTGTTTTCTTCTTTAAACAAACTAGCGCCTGGCGAAGCGTCTACACATTAATTGCCTAAACATGAACAACATAAGAAAAGACAAGAACAACAACAATAGTAATAATAATACTAATAAAAATATTATTGACTGTAAACAAACTTCAATTATTTTTACTATTGTTGATGCTGTATCGTTTTTCTGTTGTTTGTTTTTGTTGCCGTTGGTCGAACTCGGGGTCAGTTTATAATGAAGAATTCATAACAAAATTACGGTAGTATTTCCTTTCTATTTTAAATGATTTGTGTATAATCAGAGTCGGATTTATGCCAATTAGATCTATTAATCCAAACTGAACATTGTACCGAAGGAGACAACGTGTGTCAGGCCATCTACTATTGTCTTGCCAAACACACACAGCAATACGCAGTAGAGGCAGCTAAGAAATGACTACATCGAATCTATAGCTCCATCTACTTGCTAAGAAGGTTGGGTCACTGTGTCTTGCCAGGAAGTTTTTCTCATCAGTATCCATTTTGCACACTTATAAATTTACTATTTGTCCCTGCATTGAATACTGCTGCTATATCTGGTCGGGTGCTCCTGTTATTTATCTTGATGTTCTCGACAAAATCCAAAGGAGGATCTGCAATGTAATCGATCCTGACTTGGTAGCACACCTTCAGTCACATTGTCACCGACGTAATGTGGCTTCCCTCTGTCTTTTCTACAAGTATTTTCGTGGCAACTGCTCTGACGAACTTTTTTCTCTGGTTCCCCGACCACATATATTTACTCATGCTACTAGATTTACTGTTGAAATAGTTACATATAACTTCATCTTCTACACCAACAGTTTCTTTGCTCGCACTTACCATTTGTAGAAATCCATTCCATTTACTTGCTTCCCTGACAAGCTACAATCTCCAATAGTTTAACTGCAACGTCAGTTGCCATCTTCTATATACTTGATTCCTATCTATTTCATATAATTTCTTTGACATCCCTTATACCTTGTTTTTTCTCTCACTGTAACATCCTGTGCACCAGTGGCGGTCATGCCTTGATTAGGGTGAAGTGATAAAAAAAAGAGCACGTTAAAATATTTACCTACACCAGCTTGCAGGTTTTACAGTGAGTAGCAAAGACTTTAGCTTTCTTTCGGCATTCTGTAAAATTTGTTACTCTATGTTTCTACTGTTTATAGTTCGAAATAATTTCCATTTATATAAATGAAATGAGATGTTAATTGTCATCCTGTATATGTCGTAACAATTTAAAATGTGAACGATCATGGTCCTTCACAATTTCCTACCCATAACTATCTTACTATCCCTTTCACTTCTTGTTCTGCCATTATTTTACACAAGTTCGTTAGATAGATTACCCGCTGTTTCCCTTCGTCCCTCTGCCTTCAATATAACTTGTGAGTGTCAAATTCTCCAATCCCTCTTTTTACATTATGTGTCACAGTAACGCTAGATATCTCTTTTTGTTTTTATAACTGTAAAAGACCGAAAATATTTGTCAGAAAAGTGAAAAAAAAAAGACAAATATACGCGTGCTTCGACTAAAACCTAACCATAACGCCAAAAATTGCTGCTCTTTGGACCTAGCGGCAACTACTGTCGTCTCAGCCAATAATTATTTGGACATTTTTCTCAAATTCAGTTCTAAGTATTTTCTTTTCTATTAAACTTGGATTATATTCTAGAATATATAAACAGCTATGTTTGGATGAGTTTGTTGACTAAACAATAATGTCAATCGTAGTATTATTAATGAATTTATGTATATTTAAGCTCAGGTTAGACACAAATATATATATAGAGAGAGAACCAAGAAGATTGTGTTACAAGGATATTTAAAGTGAAACTGGCTTTCATGCCCAGAAAATCAGCTTTCAAATGATTGCTTTTTACCTGAGTTCAAACGCCGACCACTGATGTCAGTAAGAAATTCTCCACAGTTTCAATCACATGGCACATCTATTTCATAGCTTCATGGACATAGATGTTATGGTATGAGCAACAACATTGCTGGGATCTATTGCTTTATCTATTTCAAGCAGATGGTTCTGAGAGAGGTAGAAGCTAAAACTCTTCAAACACACGAATGTAATATTGTAGTTCTCAAAATGAAATAAAATCCTTGGCTAAAATATCTTATAAAAAACTAATCAAAATAATGACGCTTCTATGATTCTTGAGGCACGAATATGAAATTAGATGAATAAAACTCTCATCAAATCTTATACTGATGCATTAATTCTTGCGTCTAATTCTTCAGCAGTGTCTTTGAGTTTGTGTGGTCGGAATTTTCCTGTATAATTTGCCGCAAAAGAGGACTTTTTTTACGAAAAAAATGTTTCGTTTTGAAGGCACACACATTAATATTAAATCTGACATAAATTATAACGCCCCGATTATTAATAAGAATAATGAGGAATAGGCAAAATAAATAAACACCTGCTTCTGTCTATACAAATATTTGCGCCTAGATGCACACAAAAAATTAACTAATCAGACATACGCGCGCACACATATACGCATATGCGCAGGGACACACACACACACACACACACAAACATGCGTGTAAAAATTTCGAGCACCCTCTTTTTGGAAAACTAGATACGAAATACACAGTTGAAAACAGGTCTTGAGTATTCTATATTTAGTGTTTATTTATCCTGTGTTGAGAAAACAAGAGAAATGGCAGCAAACCAAATGCACATTCAACACTGCCTATTTTCTTTTTTAAAATGGTAACCATCTACTAAACCGAAAAAGATGACTGGTGAGATGTTTGGTTAGAAACGTAATATGTTGTGAATGGTTTATAGAGTCGAAGAAGTGAATTTGATCCGAAATACAAACCACGCACTGGTAGAATTTAAGAACTTGGAAAGGATGATTAGTAAAATCTTTATAGATAATGAGAGTCTGCATCAACATTAAACTCTCAATTTCACGAAAAAAAAATTACCCTCTATTTGGTAGGATATGAAATGCAAACTAGATTACAAATTGCTGATGTCTGATGAAATTGGTACTGCAGATTGGAGTAGATAGACTAAACTATCGCCCGGTTCACACTCCACCCAGGTCTATTGAACAGGTGAAGAGGCTCATCTCTTGTTCCCTGTTTAGGATGTGGTTTCCGGTTTTCTCTTTTCCAATCTTTTTACTCTTTTCTTTTTTTTTTCTCCTTAATTGGAGTAGATAGACTAAACTATCGCCCGGTTCACACTCCACCCAGGTCTATTGAACAGGTGAAGAGGCTCATCCCTTGTTCCCTGTTTAGGATGTGTTTTCCGGCTTTCTCTTTTCCAATCTTTTTACTCTTTTCTATTTTTTTTTCTCCTCAATTGGAGTAGATAGACTAAACTATCGCCCGGTTCACACTCCACCCATGTCTATTGAACAGGTGAAGAGGCTCATCCCTTATTCCCTGTTTAGGATGTGCTTTCCGGCTTTCTCTTTTCCAATCTTTTTACTTTTAAGTAGCCCTCTGCGCATCAGTGGCGTTACCGCCTTACTTGGGGTGATATGATTAAAAAAAAAAAAGAATCTTACAGAGTTTTCACCTTCGAAGTTTGGACGCATCAATTGTAGAAAAATGGTCATTTACAGGACAGTCATGCCAGAAAACCATCTGCTGCATGACCAACATTCGTACACACATTGCTTTGTCGATATATAAAAAAAGAAAAGTTTTGAGAGGAAATTGTTCTTCACATGGTATAATCACGAGACATGGCGCCATTAAATTATCATGTTTCGATCAATGCAACATATCTGGCCTGAAATTTAAACATGTCTTGAAACCATAGTCAAAATTCAAGAAAAACATTTTGATGATTGAGAAATATATCCACTAATTATTATTACTTAACAAATTTTAATACACCCGGCTTGAAATATTTGCATATATATATATATATATATATATATATATATATATATATATATATATATATATATATAAGTTGTGTGTAAAAGAATGTTACTGCCTAACGGTACCTAATTTGTAGTAGGAAGGTTGGTTTTCTAAATAACTATAATTTGTTTGATTAAAGTTATATCAAAACCTTTATGGGTCATTTAATGCCAATTTTTTCTTACTTTTCATGGGAGCTTTGAAGTAATAATATGATACGTTACTCTGGTTTCGCAATTAGATACAAAAATGGATTGCTGGTAACATTTTTTTTTCTTTGTTTACAAAAGTATTACTTGTAACTTCCTTTATCATGTAAATATATTTTTGTGAAATTTTGACCGTAAAAAGTTTTATACCTTCATAGTATTTAGTTTGGGGGGTTCACTACTTGCCCATAGCTAGGACCCTAACAGGTGCTACCATTTTCCGGTCAGGGCAAAACTGAGAACAACAGCAATAAGGAGCTGGTTTCACGCTCCTCAAAATCTCAAAATCGTATTAAGCGCTTTTCCCTTAATTAAAACGTTTTTTTTTTGACAGTTATTTATTTTGCCAAAAGTTTTTATTATATATATATATATATATGTGTGTGTGTGTGTGTGTGTGTGTGTGTGTGTGTGTGTGTGTGTGAGAGAGAGAGAGAGAGAGAGAGAGAGAGAGTATTAGTGTGTGTAATTTATTAGAAAGTCTGATAAAAGTATTATAATCCGAACATAATTTATATGGAATAAATACTAGTAATGTTAAGCTCTATCTCTATTATTAACTGAAATATTATTTAAAGTCCTAATTGATCAACGGCAATGTGAACATTGACAAAGTTCACACCAGAGAACATTCGCTTTTTCTAACTACCGAATTGTCTGAAATTGCAAAATTTTCAAATTCTGTTGTATATATATATACCATAGATTTCGATAAGCACTCACGCATACAGACACACACAGAGACACACCTATATATATATATATATATATATATATATATATATATTAAAAACGTCGATGTGCAGAAAAATAAATTACGCCGTTGCAGAAGCATAAAAATGAGCTCGATGTTTAAAGAACAAAGCGATTTAAAATCAAATTAAGAAAAGCTATTGTGGCAAGTTGCCACAATAAATTCGATTTTACATATATATATATATATATATATATATATATATATATATATATATGTCCAGCTTGATTAATTACTTTAAGCGTCTCTCTCACAAATACCTACGCCACACTCAAATGCAAATACACTTTTCATATATATATATATATATATATGCAAAAAATAGCGCACACCGAGTGCTGTTAGTAATAAAAAGTTCTTGATATTAAAAAATTATATCACTAATAAATATACTAATGTTCCTCAACATTTTATACAGTTCTGGATTTAATTCACGTGGCAAATCACGCGAAATTAAAAATTTAAAGTGGCGACAATTTGCCCTTCTCACCCTCTCTTTCTCTCTCTGTCTGTCTATCTGTCTGTCTTTCTCTCTGTATATATATATATATATTTATATACATGTGCAGATGATACAACCTTATATTAAGCAACTTACATCCAACATTCGTTATATCATAACCATTTTAAAAAATTAAACTAAACTAGCTTTTCCAAAATGAAACAAACGCACAAACGCTATAAGATATACTTGTAAAATCATTCCACAGAACCAATGAAAAATAAAACATAATTTAAAATCTGAAACAGACATTACAGTAACTCAAATATTCTTGGCGTCTACACAAAAAAAAACACACATGTAGCATCGAATTTAAAAAATGAAAGTGATCCAAATTATATACTTTCAAGATTTACGATGAAACTAAATAGTGAAACATGTCAAATTTATAAAAAAAATCCCTTCTTGTTCTTTATCCGATGTGTGTGTGTGTGTGTGAGAGAGAGAGAGAGAGAGAGAGAGAGAGAGAGAGAGAGAATGAGTGAGTCGTTCTATGTAGCTGTTTAATAATTTGGGAAAGTGCGTCAAATTTTTTTTTTTTGTCGTTTTGCCGAATTTTTGCTTGATTTTAAAACTTTTTATGCTTAATTGAAGGATTGATTTTGTTTTCTTAGAAATTTCATTGCCTGGACTTTAACTAAGTTAAAACTTAGCAATTCAACAACTTTTTCCCATTTTTTTTCAATTGGATCGGATGGATTAAACGATCGCCCGGTTCACACTCCACCCACATCTATTGAACAGGTGAAGAGGCTCATCCCTTGTTTCCTGTTTAGGATGCGGTTTCCGGTTTTCCCTTTTCAAGTCTTTTCACTCCCCCCCCCCAATTGGAGTAGATAGACTAAACGATCGCCCGGTTCACACTCCACCCACATCTATTGAACAGGTGAAGAGGCTCATCCCTTGTTTCCTGTTTAGGATGCGGTTTCCATTCTTTTTACCCTTACGTAGCCCCGCATCAGTGACGTTATCGCCTTGCTTGGGGTGATATGATTAAAAAAAAAAAAAAAAAAAATTAATGTATCACGGACTTTTGCCACTACGCTTTATTTGCCAGTGTACTTACTGGAAATCGGCATTGGGATAAAACTTTCTCGTGTGTAGTTAATGAAACGGCCTCATTTCCGTATATATACTTGCATATATGTAACTAGTTGCTCATATCTGTGTGAAACTGCGATAAGTATTATTGCAATATGTATTTGTCGTGCCTTAAGTGACCTTCATTTTGTCGATATTATGTGGTTTCAAGTGTTGACTTTTTCTTTACTATAAACGTAGCTGTCTTTGCCAGGTCATATTGAAGGGAGAGGATAGTTTTGTAATAGAAGTCGTCATAAGGTAAATGATACGGTATTATACACCAGTGATTGCTGATTGGAGTTGATTAGATATCGATGACTGATTGATCAAATAAATCGCTCTGTTTTGAATGCAACTTTGGTTAGCATAGACAGGCAGGCTTGGGCTTTTCTGAAGGAAGGAGCAAAGACAGTCAGTTAATTACATGAATATTTGTTCCCAGTTGGTGAATACAAGGTAGTCATCAGTTTAGGGAGACGCATCAAGAACTGTCATGTACTTTAGGATGTAATAACTATACAGGCTATGAGTAAAGACTTGTAAAGAAAAAGCAGATTGATTGAGGGTAATTTGCGAATAAAGAGTTTCCAAACCTCGCTGTAATTTGTTATTTTCTCCATGTGTCTATTATTTATGCTGGACGCTTCGACCTGCAAAAGTTAAGTCTTTGTCAGTCGATATTTTCCCGACTGACTATTATCAAATCATGCTGATTCACATCAAACTATGAGCTCTGCCGCCCCCGCACAAAAACACATGGATTCAGTTCATTACCGAAAGGGGGTCTAAAATATCATTTTATGGTTCAGGATGATGAGGTTGGATATCTTATCTTTTCCTTAGTGAAGAAAAAAATTCAGAAGATTTTCTCAACTACTGAGCTAAAGTAGTGATATATATGCACGATGTATGGTGAAAAGTTCACGGTCCGACACACTTTTCAAAATCTAACGATATGACAAAATAACCAAAGTGGGGCAGTTTGGGGTCTTTTTCAGGACTTTGCAGCACACCTCGAATATAGTCCGTATTGTTCAACCAGTTGTTCAACGAAGAAATAAAATTATTCTTCAATTTTCTACATATTATTGGAATACGTATTTGTAGTCTACTAAAGATCGTATATTTTAAATAAAAATGAACAGAAATAACCTGAAAGAAATATTAGTCAAAAGTTAATAATATAAAGTACTCCGTGTAAGAAATCTAAGTAATATAAACTTGTATGCTGTATATAAAACATATATGTTCTCTATTAAACCTTTATGAGCCAAAAAATCATATAAGACAATAAAATCTTATATGCAGTTAATGAAACTTTGGCCCAATAAGATTTTTATACTGTTTTTAAAATATCTAAACTTATCTATAAATGAAACTTTGTCTGTGTGTGTGTGTCTGTGTGTGTGTGTCCGTTACCTATAGACTCCGAAACGGCTGAACCGATTTTCTTGAACATTTACACAGTTGTACTATAAGTGTCTGCGGGTGTTCTTAGCTAGGTTTTGTGTCGAACTACCCCCCGATAAATATCAAAAATCGATAATCGAAAAAATCGGGTTATAGAAGAAGTGCTCCGATTTTAATCAAATTTGATACACTTATAAACAAAGACATAAGAAATGATATTCAGAAGTTTCAAGGTTGCAGTTTTTACAATAGTGCAGAAAAACGATAATATATATATAAAAGGCAAGATGTGTGTGTGTGTGTGTGTGTGTGTGTGTGTGTGTGTGTGTGTCTGTTTATCTGCCTGTATGTCTGTATTTTTTTCAGCCCTTTGAATTTAGTTTTTGCTTCGGGTTTAGCTCTAAGTAGGTATAATTGTAGTTCTTAGTCTGAGCTATGTTACCATTTACTCAGAAGACTTATTTAGCCTTCAAAATCCAGTTTACGACGAAAAAAACTTATTTGATATCGATACCAGGAAATCAAAATTTAACTTACATCCATTCATTTTTCTTTCAGTCTACGGTTTCACTTTAACTGGAAACAACTATTGCTTTTTAGTCTTTCGTGCCAACGTCCAGGACCATGGATTAGTTTTAAAGCTTTCATTACGCCCGAGCAACGCCGAGCTATACTGCTAGTTTTATATAATATCTTACATACTGTCTATAAAACATTTGATTCAATAAATTTCTGCATCTTCCAATCAAAATAGTTTTGCACTTTTTTTCAAGGTATAAATTTAAATGCATAGTCAATTACATGGTGCTTTCCAAAAAGTGAGGTTTAGAAGTACAACTTCAGAGGCCATAGCTGGATCAGCACCGAGAATTCCAGTACACTATCTTGATACCAGACTAAGCTATGGCAACTAAATTTATAAGTTTGATAAGTCGTAAAAAGGTATCTGAACACTGAATTATACACATTGTTTAAATTATACAATTACACTTGATGATGACCGGCATTTTAGCTAGAAGTAAGCACTAAAGTTGAATGTAAACTGTGCTGAAACCCTTAAAAACTGATAATATACAAAAATGATACAGACACAGAAAATATTTTTTATTTTTTATTTAATATGAAAATTATATTAAATACAGAAAATATTTTTCAGAAATTCTTCAGGTGCAGGTTTTTTTTCTATTAATTAACTGGAAATAAAGAGTATATATATATATATATATATATATATATATATATATATATATATATATATAATGAAAATGTTTGTCTTATAAACTAAAACACATTCTGAAATGACAAAGATTGCCTAAAAAAAAGAAATTTATTTTTGCGGAGGTCAGGTGAAACCATCGGCTGAGTCTTAGGAGATTTAATAAAATGATCATAATAACGAAAGCAAAGTTGTTGTTGCTGAGCCCAAATAATTTTCATGTCTAAATATGTAAGTTTTTAATCAATAAAAGGAGTCCGGTTTTAATATGGCTGTAATCTTATATTTTTTATTATCAGGAAACTGTGTAAGATTTATTCATCTATGAAATTGATACGAGCCAATGTTGACGATATTAGAAAAAGGCGCGTATTTATACAAACTCCTCGATCAGATTTCTGTAGTTGATAGAGTCTTTGAATAAGGCTCATAGCAGCAAAGTTTGCGAGGCATTTCATAAAGTGCTTCATGCGGTGGACTGCGCATTTCATGCAGTTCAAGAAGTTGGGGTTACAAAAAAAAAGGAAAGAAAGGTTATGGAATTTCCGGCGTTATGCGACATAGTCAACTAATATTCCATCAGTATATGCCCCAACTAAGCTACATAAAATTAATCATTTTTCTGTTCCTACTGAAAAAGTCACTCAACTGAACGTCACTTTCATTGTTATTAAACTGATTTTTATTATAAAGAAAATATATTAACATAGTAAAGTGCGTAAAAAAAAGAAAAATCTTTTCGTTACACTCCAGCGTTTCAACAATCTACAATTGAACATACAAAGAACATAAACTCTGAGGCTTTCTGACTTTATTCTTGTTTGTTTATATTTTCTACTTATGACTCTATGTTTACTAAGACAGCCAACTGAAGCGGTAGAGTTTCTTCAAATAAAATAGAATAACTTCTTTCCTAATACATTGCTTATATTTATTTGTGTCTAACTTATCATCGATATTTGATTGCAATAGCCAACTAGAAAAAGTGATTACCAAGGCAAAGGGTTTATTTGTGGATGGTGAGGAGAATTTGCTTATTTCCGAGCCACATTAAACTGGTCAATCAAAAAGGGTTGCTTTAAAAGAAAAAAAAAGAGAGAACGAGTCTCAAAGATATTGGATTTTTATTTACAAAATGCGCCATTCTCAATTTGTCAAACATTAGGTCTCAAAAAATAGAATTAGTTGAATTTGATTCCCACTGAGTGTCCTAGTATCTTGACCTTGCGGCGAAAATAGGCTTTTTATAGTGAATAACTAGTTTCACCGTTGATTGCTTTCGTTGACCAAGTGATTGGTAGGATTTAGAAGGAAACTGAGGATACCATAGACCGAAAATGTGAGCAACGACGAGGTTTTGGAGAAGATGGAAACGAAAAGGAAACTTATACTTAACATCAGGAAAAGACAGCTGAAGTTTCTGCGACGTGTAATAATGAATTAGGGCTTGGCGAATCTGATACTCACAGGACAGATGGAATGAAAAAGTGACGAGAAAGCAACTCATTACATACTTGATGGGCTTGAGCAAATGGATGTCAAAGCAGGGTTTAGGAGAGGTAACAAAAGAAAGGTTTACAAGAACTACAAGGGATAAGGTGATGTGGAAGGTCATGATCTTCTACGTCCTGAAGGAACA
This sequence comes from Ascarosepion bandense, assembly GCA_037127315.1. NCBI lineage: Eukaryota > Metazoa > Mollusca > Cephalopoda > Sepiida > Sepiidae > Ascarosepion > Ascarosepion bandense. The sequence continues at coordinate 675,443 of JBBBDQ010028533.1, forward strand.
AGGCACATAGAAGAAGAAGAAGAAGAAGAAGAAGAAGAAGAAGAAGAAGAAGAAGCTAAGTAGGCATTTTTATTGGTAGCAAACCCAATACACTTTTTCTTCCTGTACTGTTTTGTACTGTTGCCTGAGAAGAGGAAGTAGGCTTAAGCAGTTTGGTTTGAACAAACATTGACACTAAAAGAAAAAAAAAAGAAAAAACGGATCAGATTTGTTGTCGATCGCAGATATTGAAATTCTCTTGTGAATCTTGGTAATCAGTATTACATTTATTCGATTCTTTTACTGCCATACATTAAAATTCGAATGTAGAATATTTGTGGGGCCGATAACACAGTCCACAAAAGATATATTTATTTGATAACAAACTACGATTCAATTTTTCATGGTTTTCTTACTTATTTCGGATGCGCGTAAAGATAGTCTTCTTAGTCTATAGTTAGGTATTTATTGAAATAAAAAGTAGGGTTCACCTAAAAGTAGTGTAGCTGTGCAATCTGCCTAACTTTGTTAATTTTAGAATGGTTTTCAATCAGCAGAAGGCTGATATACTATAGATATAGATATATATAGATATACTACTTGTTTACTTATGTTTCAATTGTCGCAAGGTTCACTTGCTAATTGTATATAAATGTTTGTTTTAATAGGATAGAATTTACGGATAGAAAAACTAAGAATCATAAAGAAGCCTTCATACTTTTCATTATTCTTTTTATGTTTCTTTTTTGTCCATTATTATTATTCATGATACTTTCCATAAATATCAACCTATATGATTTATTTCCCGTCTTTGTGGTTGTAAGAACCTTTTTTATGCGGAAAAACATATTTGTTACAATTCGAAGTAAATCCCAAATGTAGGCTATCGGATTTCTGCTGAGAACTATTGTTTAGCTACAACCAATTCATCCGTTCGTTGTAAACATTATAAATATAAAATAATACTTCTGAAAACCATAACAAGTTATTAGGTGTGTGCAAAAGTCTTCAACGCTCTATCTTTTTTTAATGAAGATTAAACAAGATAGACAGCTTTTTTTAATTAACCGAATGAATATACCGGTAACTTTTGCAAATAACTAAAATTTTTACGTGAAGACAAAAAAGACTAAAAGTTTCGATTAGTTCTTGAAGTCTTACGATAAGAGGGCCTATAAAGTCGGTGAATGTCTACCATTATAAGTAAAATATCTTAACTGAGTCAGATAAAGAGAAATTCTTATTCTGACATAACGACAAAATGTTCCCCCTACCACCATCACTTGTGCCCATTAAAAAACACACCTACCCTTTATAATGTTATAGGAACAGTACTTCCGTTTTCATAATCACACCAATCTAAGTTATGAGTTCATAAGTGCAATTTTGAGTCTGAATTATATAAATCATATTGAATCAATTGTTTTTTTTTTTTAATCGTATCACCCCGAGCAAGGCGGTAACGCCACTGATGTGTAGGGGGCTACGTAATAATGAAAAGATTGAAAAAGAGAAAGCCGGAAACCACATCCTAAACAGGGAACAAGGGATGAGCCGCTTAACCTGTTCAATAGACGTGGGTGATGTGTGAACCAGGCGATAGATAGATCTATCTACTCCAATTGAAAAAAAAAACAAAGTGAGAAGATTGGAAAAGAGAAAACCGGAAACCACATCCTAAACAGGGAACAAGGTATGAGCCTCTTAACCTGTTCAATAGACGTGAGTGGAGTGTGAACCGGGCGATAGATAGATCTATCTACTCCAATTTGGGATGTAAATAGGAAAGCTGGTTCACTGTGTCCTGCTAGACAAACCTCGTCAGTGTCCGTCTTGCACATTTATAAATCTATCATTCGACCATGCATTGAATACTGTTGCCATATTTTGTCTGGTGTTCCTGTTGTACATTTAGAGATTCTTGACAAAATCCAAAGTGTCTGTAAGACAATCGATCCTTACCTGACATCTTGACTTCAGTCAATTTAACACAGCGCGATGCGACTTCCCTCTGTCTTTTCTACAAATATTTCAATAACAATTGTTCCAATTATCTTTCATCCTTGGAGCCACCACTTAATGAATTTATGCTTACTACTAAATTGGCAACTATGTCTCACCGTTTTACTAGCTAGATGTAACCGTATGATCTATTATAATAGTTTCTTTTCTCGCACTTCTTGTCCGTGTAATTCTCTTCCAGTTTGTTGATTCTTTGTCATTTACAATATTCAAAAATGTAAGTGCAATGCCAATCACCAACTTCTGTCTTCCTAATAACTGTACTTTTATTGTCCTTTCTCCTTACTAAAGCCTCTTCATTCTCTTTCACTCTCAATGATCTCAGTGACATTATTGCATTGCTTAAGTTGAATGATTTAAAAAAAGGATGCACATACTTTTTGTAATATTATTCTTTCAAAGTTACTAATGATTAGATTGTTTAAAGTATTAACATGAAATGCAGCATACAAAAAGATCTAGTTAATTTTAATTCTTGTATCAGCTTAACGAATACTTTCGCCTATGTACCTATTGTCATCAAGAGAAATGGTAGATGTTCAACTAAACAATAGCAAATAATTAGTATTAATATTCTTAAATCAGTTACTTTCAGTTATGGCATGGCCAGTTTTATAAAGTAAATTTCATAAGCTATCGTTCTTATTAATAAATTAATAGAATCTTTTTTATATGTTTCAAATTCTAAATGTACTTTTATGTACCGATAAATCTTGAAAGATGCCCAAAACAGCAGATCGATAATATACATTGACAATTCCTTATACAATAACTCGATACTTAGCTTATGATTTTGGTAACCTACAAGTGACATAATCTTTTCCTGACCATCAAATTTGGTTATAAAACAAAACAAGGAGTGCGTTGATTTTGCAGTTAGATACTTTCTTGCTATTCGCCTTTTCTCAAGAGTATAAACGATAAATAAAATGCATACAAATAAAAATATTTCGTCTGCGATATTCACGTGTATCTGATATTATAAGGTAATTTCAACATGTTATAAACCTTGGATTGTATTCCATTTATACAAAGAATTACCTAAACATGCAAGCAGATATCTTTTGAGTTTAATTTTATGTTCAATATCAACTGCAGATCTTAAGAAATTTGTCCTCACGATGGTGATAGACACTGACAAGGGCTAAAGCTCTACCTGGAATTATTTATTTGTAAGAAAACGGATTCAGCAATTATATATTTTAGTGACATCAAACATATTTGTTGTCTTTTTGTTTAGGAACATATAGGAAACTCAACACAGAAGACTTTATAGGAACTGATTATTTCAGGTGTTAAAGTCTACTTCAGAATTTATGTGGTCCATTATCGCTATTTGTACAGTGGAAAAATATCCAAAGGCCTAATTAACTAATCATTATCAATATTCTTATTCTACTTGTTTGAATGTGCGACTTTTTTTTAAATCTAGTATTAGAATAAAATACTTGCCTGAAAAACAAAAAAAAAAATCAGAAAATGACATATGTATAAAGTGAGTGAAGGAATAGAAACGAAATTAAGAAAAAATATTCTTCTCTTACTATCCTGTTTACTAGCTGTGTATAAGAAGTTGAAGAGGCAGAAAATTTGGGGTAAATTTAAATTTCGAATAGAAAAAGAGAAAAAGCAAAATACAAAAGAGGATGCAGTAGAAAATATTTGTGTATACTTTTTTTTTTTTTTTACTTTTTCTCTTCTGAAATTAACCCATATTATGCGAAGATAAAAACATGGACGGACAAGGAAGATTAAAAGGGATAAGGGAAAAATGAGAAGATATAAACCAGAGAGTAATATAGGAATGGGATAATGTATAAACTAAGTTGTAACACCTGTGGAATTTCTACAGGTTCAGATATTTGGCGATTTTCACTGAACTCCAAGTGACAACAAATCTCATTCAATTATTATTATTATTATTATTATTATTATTATTATTATTATTATTTTTTACTTTGATTACTGTTGTATACATACTTCCTTCCCGGTCCCAAACCAGAGACCTAAGGTCAGTAATGTTTTCATGACTTTTTCCACAGTTCATTTTTGTTTGTAAAAAAAACAATAAAAATAAAAATAAAACTATGATCAGGCACATTTTACATAGATGAAGCTCTTGGTGTGAGCTGTACTTCTATGTATAATTTGTTGGTATTTATTTAAGGCATGGGCTACCAGGAATCCCTTCAATTATTCTATCGAAACATTTTCCAATCAATCCGAGGGCTCTAACTACAACTGGAATTACTGATGCCCTCATGTGCCACATTTTTGAGATTTCCACTTCACAATCATTGTATTTTGATATTTTTTAAAGATCTTCAAAGATACATTACAATCTGCAGAAACCGCCATGCCAATAAGAAAGAACATTCTGTTTTTGTGGTTTCTGATATTATTATTATTATTATTATTATTATTATTATTATTATTATTATTATTATTTCCTTTGATTTCTGTTGATTATATGTTCATTTGGGGTCCCAAACAGAGAAAATTTTCACTGATTTTTTTATAAATAAAACTAAGATCACACACATTTTACATTAATAAAATTCTTCGTAATGTGTTTTATTATTATTATTATTATTATTATTGTTGTTGTTGTTGTTGTTGTTGTTTTTGTCGGTGTTGTTGTTGTTTACTTTCAGAGCGTTCTTACTAGCAGTAACTGGTGTTTTATACTAAAGATTAAATGACCACAAGTTTCATCAATATTCCTGTACTCTCCTCAGTATACTTGATGTTTTCATTAATGCTGTCTTCTGGATGGTTTCAACTCTTTTTAGTTCTTACAATCTCTTTCTTAGACTTTTCCAGAGTGTTCCCAACAGACTGATAACGGTCGGCGCTACTGTCACCTTCATGAACCCTAGTACCTTGTCAAGGTCAAGATATTTTCCTTTTACCTTTTTTTCAGATCTACATCGTGGTCTGCTGAAACAGCGAATCTTATTCTTCTTCTTCTTCTTCTTCTTCTTCTTCTTCTTCTTCTTCTTATTATTATTATTATTATTATTATTATTATTATTATTATTTAGAGTTTTTCCTTAATTTTCTGCTATATTCATTCATGAAAATGAGTCTATCCCTTGAACTTGGAGATACCATATGTGAGCAAAACAAAAAAGAAAGATCTTCTGGAATTTTTGTATGTAGCCAGGAATTTTGTTGGAGTATCCACCCCTTTCTTAATCAGACCAAGAGCATCTATTACCACTGTTACTGTTGGGGTCTTCATACCCCAGATTCTTTCAACTACTATTTCTAGATATTTGGTGAGATTTTTCAATATTTTTCAAGGAGGTGTTTCTTTCAGTGGGGACAGATGATTTCAATGAGTAGACAACTGTTTTCATCTTTGACCTTTATTACTACATCGGGTCTGCTGGCTTTAATCACTCAACCAGTTCGGTTTATCATATTCCACAAAATAGTAACTTTATCGAAAACTGTTAGAGTTAATGGTTTACGTTTATAGTATTTCTACTTGACTTTAACGTAATTGTGCTTACAGATTGCACAAAGAGAATTATGATGTTTTTGGTTTTGCATGTATTCTGTTTTTATATAAAGATACATTATTATTAATAATAATTCGGAATTTAATAATTCTTGAAGAAGCTTAGTTGTTATTTACTCTCATTTGCACCATGAGAAACCATGAATGATAAATTGAAGACGAGCAAACTAAGGTTTATATCATTTACACAGCCAGTTCTTACATTCACGGCTAAGAGGCGCCTTGTCACGCACATTGTAGAAAACTATCCTCATTCACTTCATATTGCTTTGGTGAGATGTAGGTTTCACTCGAGCAGCTTCTTCCTACGAACCGCTGCTCTGTTAAACCAACTCTCAAAAAGATGCTTCCCCGATCACTACAACCTTAACCTGTTCAAATCTAGGATTAACCATTATTTTCCCCAAATATCCGTATAAGCTAATGCCTCTTAATCTGTAACCCTCGCGCGGTTTCCGGACCTTGTGTAGTGTGAACTTCATTGTAAAAAAAATCACTTCCAGTGGTACAATTACCGATTCTAACAGGTATTGATACCAAGCAAGCACCTGGCATTAACTTTGGTGTTATTTCTTTCTTCAAAAGTTTTCAGATGAAATTGAATAAACAGAAAATTAAAGCAATTTCAGTTTTGCATCTGTAAATTCACTTGAGCAATGAAGAGTTTTCAGCGTGTGTTGAATCTAAAATGTTATCGGCACAGTTTAATATGTTGGTTGGTTGTTTTGTTTTTATGGTATATCAACCTCGGGGGGTCATTTATTGCCAACTAAATTTTATTTATTTATTGCTGGTAATGCCTTTTTCTTTCAACAATTTATTGTTGTTTGTTATATAGATTTTGTGTCTAGTCATACTTTTTTCTTTTCGAGTATCAAGATTCAGTGGGATTTGCTTTTAAGGGCAGAGTCCCCAAGTCCTACGCTGTTATTTAACCCATAACTGGAGGGAAGGGACGGATTAATACCTTTCCCAAGGATACCAGTGCTTAAGTGAATGCAGGGTATTCAACTTGAATTTGAACTCTGCTCACCGATTTCTCTTTCTGAGCCGATATCCACTGCATCACAACGCACATCCGTCACTAAACGTTTACAGCACCTGGTATTCCCAAGCAGTCACCCATCTAAGTACTTACCAGGCTCAACATTGCTTAACTTCGGTGATCGAGCGAGAACCGGTGTACTCACCGTGATATGGCCGTAAGCCAGTTTAACATGTATAGAACATTAAAAACACCGATTTCAAAGGTTTCAAATGCCGCTGTGGATATAAAAAAAGATATGTTTTGAAAAGATTTTGCATATATTTACTTTTCTAACATTTACTTGGTTAGACTTACGATACTGACAAGAAAAGGCATTGCTAAGCATAGTTAAAGTTCACAGAGAGAAAGAGAGAGAGAGAGAGCGAAATCAGATTTGTTGATAAGTTCCACTTGATTATTATGAATTTTACATGCACAGTACGAAACTCAGTTGATATAAAATTTCTTTTGGCTGTCGGAACTGATTAGATTAATCAATGAATAACTATCTTCACTTGATGGTTTGCGATAATCCGCCATAGAGTTGAGAAATTTGTTAAGCGACCGTCGTAATGCTAGCTTAAGAAAACCTTTCAAGATTAGCTATTCGTATATTTGAACTGTATTAGTTATGCCTCGATTCACTCGTTTTCTAATGTCTCGGACGTTGGGCCAATGGACCAATGATAAATATGAGTTTGCGAACTGATGAGGCTTATTAAAGATTGTATCAACCAGAATTAACACAGTATATTATTGCTATTCTGTAACCTATGGAAACTTGTAACTAAGTTTGTAAACTAGTTGTCAGTCTGAATTTCAGTATGGATTGTGATGATTGGCACTTCCCCAAAAAGACAAAGAAATGTCTCACAGATGAGAGAGTTTTGCATTTCTTTCCACTGACGCTAGAATTGCGTGCTCAAGTTAAAAATATCAGATAAAAACCATCATACTAAATGCTGATTTTCACAGCAAAAAAACTAAATTTGAAAAACTGGCGCTACATAATCTCTATTATTATTCCCCTTCTTTCTGCTTTGTTCATTCATGAAACTGATTCTATCCCTTGGACTTAGGGCTATCACGTGTATGTGATAGATTTATTTGATAGAGTTAAGGCCTCCTTAATATGTGAGCAGATTTGGAATTAGATTAGGGTTTTTTCACTCTCGTTTAAGGAACCCCTCCCATCAGCGAGCTTGCATCCAGCGGGGACACCGGTTTAATCGCCGACGACCCGACCCGTAGCAAGTGGTACGGGGTTACGTGGTACCAGTAGCAGACCTAGCTTAACAAGCGCCACCGCAGACCTCAACAACCTCAGCCGCTCCTAGCGACGACGATGAAGCAGAACCGAAAAGAAAGATCTTCTGGAATTCTTGTATGTGGCCAGAATTTTGTTGGAGTATCCATCCCTTTCTTGATCAGATGAAGAGCACCTATGACCACTAGTATTGTTGTGGTCTTCATACCTCACATTCTTTCAATTGCTATTTCTAGATATTTATATTCGTCGAGATTTTTCAGTAGTTTTTAGTTTACTAATCTAAGTTTAGTAAATACCAAGAAAGTTTGCAATTCTTTCTGAGTAAAGGAAGAAAGGCTCAATGTATATACATTGAGCCTTTCACATTTCACCCAATTTCACATTTCACCCGACTATAAATAACCAAGTGGTATCACTCAGGCGGCAAATAGTTTCTTTTTTTTTTTTTCATAAGCGTTTCACTCAGAGCAAGGCATGTCACTACCACTACTGCGCAGGGGGCTACATAGAGTGGAGAAAGGATGGTTAAATATAGAAAATGTCAGAGGGTGAGTGATAGGCGGGTAAGGATACCGAGAATGAGGGTTGGGTAGATGAGAGTTTTCTGAGAATAATTTGGAGTTAGTGTGATAGGAGGTGTCTACTGACCCTACATTTAAATACCTGGAGATTGTAGCAGTCGGGAAAGGGAAATCCACAGGCGGGAAGGGAATTCCACAGGCGGGAAGCGCGAGAAAAGAAGCTGTTGGAGTAGAATTTACGTTACATCTTATCTGTTTAACTGTAAAAGGGTGGGACCTAGTTGCTAGTCTAGTATCTCGTGTAAATTCGTTCTTAGGCGGCACCAGTGATCTAAGCTCATCGGAGCAGAAGCCATGAAAGTACTTGTAGAAGAGGCACAGGGAAGCCACATCACGCCGGTGAGAGAGTGGTTGTAGCCGGTCTGCCAAGTCAGTATCAGCCACGCTATAGATCCTCCTTTGTATTTTGTCAAGAAGCCCAAGAAGAGCAGCAGGGTACCCGACCAGATATGGCAGCAGTATTCAATACACTGGCGGATGATAGATTTGTGCAGGATAGATTCAGACGGAAAGAATTTCCGGGCCCTGCACAGACAGCCGACTTTCATAGCGGCAGATTTGGCAATGGATTCGATATAGTCATTCCAGGTCCGCCGAAAGTGTAAGGCCAAGGAGGCGTAGTGTTTTACTCTCTGGAAGGCAAACCTGTCCCATGCTAATGGGAGGTAGATGCAGTTGTCTATGGTGGTTAGTTGATAACAGCTTCGTTTTAGAAGCATTGAAATTTACTAGCCATTTCCTACCCCAGGCCACTGCGGATTGGAGGTCCTTTTCAAGCTCGGCAGCGAGGTTCGCTTTGTCGCCCACACCTGGTTTTTGATCGAGGCGAGAGTAAATTGTTGTGTCATCGGCGTACATGCCTACTTGGGATCTAATGGCGTCGGGGAGATCATTAATGTACAGCAGAAAGAGCGTGGGACATAGGATAGAACCTTGAGGGACGTCCGTGTTTGTATGGTAGTTTTGGGAGGCATGCCCATTTAATACTACCTTCAATGTGCGGTTAGAGAGGAATGACTGGATGAGGTCAAACAGGTGTCCAGTTATCCCGTAGCTCCGCAGTTTGCATAAGAGGCCAGCGTGCCAGACCCTGTCGAACACTTTGGAGATATCCAAGGCAACGGTTCTGGCCTCGCCATTCTTGTCAAGTGCCCGGTATATGTACTCGGTAATGGTCGTTAGCATATTAGCAGTAGACCTGGTGAAGCGAAACCCGTACTGTTTGTCAGAGAGAAGCCTGTGGGCCGTGAGATGCTGAATCACCTCGGCGTTGATAATGGCTTCGAAAACTTTGCCGAAGATCGGAAGGAGACTAATAGGACGGTAATTGGCGGAGTCTGAGGGTTCACCAGAATTCTTAAATATAGGAACTACACAGGAGGACTTCCAACAGGCAGGAAAACAGGAAGCAGATAGGCAGAGGTTATAGATTTTAGAGAGGATGGTAAAATTTTCTTCGACCATTGACAAAAAGACACTCAAATGAATATCTCCCTATTTCAAACTACTTGGTAAGTGTTCCTCCGAATTACTTTAGATGCCAATTTCGCATACCTGACGTGCTTCCGGCTGAACAGTGCCATAAGAAAAACCTCTACATCTAAAATGTTAATCATATACTTATTGACAAATAACCAAGATTTTTATTCTTGGTTAAATTCCCTTTATATGATATTAACTCTTTAAAACTGGTTTCAGTAGATACTTAATAATTTTGTAATATATTTTTGTCTTGAAAATCTATCTCTCGTGGTTGTCATTACAAATGAATATTTCTATGATACAAGTTCACACATCACCAAAAAAAAAAAAAAATATTGTAAACACGTAAAAGTATAAAAGAAAATAAGCATTACATGTTTCAGCCGGAAAAATGATTAATTTTACGCAGATTTCACAGCTAACGTTAAAGTCGTTGTCTGATGTTATAAAGGGCTTTTAATGTTTTCAGATATATCATGCAAAAATCAGTGGTTAATGAAAACATTTTTACGTGTGTGATTGTTGATTTCCATTGTAGATCGTTCAGCGTTATACTTGCTTACATTTTTGACAGGCTCACTTCTAAGTTTCACTTTATGACTGAACACGAAAATGGTCTAGGGCAGGAAACTAATTTTTTTTTCAAAGCGTCAAAATGTCCTTAATCTGATTAAATCCTAAATAACCGAAAACTTTATAGTGTGTGTGTGAGAGAGAGAGAGAGAGAGAAAGAGAGAGAAAGAGGGAGAGAGAGAGAGAGAGAGGGACTTTCGATTTCATTGTAAAGAGAATCAAATTCAAGTATAGCCAACTCGAAAAAAATCAAAAAACAGCAGGTGATCATTACATTCCTTGTAGAATCTCGGTTAAATGTTTCTTTCAAAACTTTTAAGCCTGGTGGAAAGCAAATAATTACAGACACCCCCCCCCCCCCATCACATGCAAATTTTCACAGACGCTGCAAAAGAACTTTGATAACTACTCAAAGAAATATAAATGAAAGGGGTAGAATCGTAATCATGTTTTGATCTGAGGCTTCATTTTCATTCTTCCTATTTTCCTTTCATAAAACTATCCAAAATAATAATCTTACTATTATGAAAATATTTTTCGGTTGCATTCGATGCTCTCTCTACAAATGTTGATAACGTGCATATCAAAAGCTGAGAGTTTATTTGCAAACATGATTTTTCATGAATGTAAAATGCTGACTTTAATTATAAACTATATTCTTTGAAAATTGTTATCTGTTTAATGTAAACTTATTCATCGGTAATATGAACAACTGTTTACAAAGGTCGAAATTTCAGTTTTCAACACCATCATTTTCTATCTATCTATCTATCTATCTATCTATCTATCTATCTATCTATCTATCTATCTCATTTCCTCTTATTCCTTGTATTATTTTATACTCCAAACAAATTCCCATTCAAATGAACCAAAAGAGAAAATATCTTTTTGGTTATTAAAAACAATAATTTATGCTTAATATTTCTAAACTGAAAAAAAGTAAACTTCTACCTATACATGTTGATATTAGATAGCACTTTCTATGTAATAATACTCCTGCATGCATTTATTGTAGCAATCATAACATTTTGTCAAGAATACAACATATGAAATTAAGGTAACCGTTTCGAATTGAGTAGTTAGGAATCCAAGTCATTGGCAATTTATTTCCTCTTGAAAAATTAAATCCATATACATGCATGACTAAAACGAAAAGCGTTTTCGAATTAAATATTATTATTACAAAGTTTAAATAATAAAAACTCGGAAATAAATAATTGTCCACAACTTCATATCGGCATTAAACTAATTATTCCTTAGATGTCACATTCAATACTAATACAATGTTTACCGAGCTGTTATAACCGCAGTGGGAGCGTTCGTTCAAAGATTTTAAATTACTGGAAGTAGAAATCTAATCAGAGCTATGTAAAAAAAATTTGGAGGCCAATATTTTCTTTATCAGTTGATAATTTTAAACCATCAACTATTTCTTTTAAAACAAAGGCTTTGGATATAATTTTCAATATAAACTAGAACTTATTTTATTATTATCCTATTTCTATTGTTTCAACTTCATCAAATATATAAAATCTAGACACATGAATTGAAATCGTCTACTATAATAGAAGAATATTATTTAATTTAAATACTATTATAAAATAAATAACATTTAATAATTTTGTCACAATGAATTTTGAGAATTGTATCATTTGGCTTATGTAATTTATTTACTATTGCTACACTAAAAGGAAAACTATTTATTTATTTATTATATTTTATTTATTGTCAGACATAAACCAGAATGATTTTTTACGAAATGTACAAGATTCTTTAATTAAGTATATTTCCATAAAAGGAAATTAATTGGAAGTGAAAAGATCATTTACCACTGAAGAAAATTACGTACTAATTTTTACAAGTAGATTAAAGTGCATATCGTCTTTGATTTTCAGAAAAGTAAGTTTCACAGCGACACCCTAACTTTCTGTGTTATGGTATACACCTAAATTAAGATGGCTATGGATGGTGGGTTCGGATCATAGTCGATTCCTAAGAGGGTATGGTGAAAAAAATCACACACACACACACACACACACACACACACACACACACATATATATATATATATATATATATATATATATATATATATATATATATGCGTGAAACACACTCTCGCCGCTCAGAGTTGGCCTCAGTATACATTTTTATATGTGCATACGCTCTATCACTGATATTGAGCACTTTCGGCCATGAATATAATATACCTTAAAACTATATTGTTGTCTATAAAACTATATATAACTAAAAACTATATATATATATATATATATATATATATATATATATATATATATATATATATATACGTGTGTGTGAAGAGATAGATAATGATGTGTGTATATAAACTATGTATCTAAATGAAATAAAATATATCAAAATATATTTTATTGAAAAGTTTAAATGTATTCATCATATAAGTATGTATACATTTTAGATTTAGAAGATATCACAGATTTTACCAGTAGACACATGTGCTTAAGTTGTAAAAAGATCTAGTGACAAGGATGCTCGCTGCAAAATTTGAAACCATGCTTTTTACTCAGATTTGCAACCTGAGTGACTGTTTCGTACTCAATTAGCGCCACTTATATTACGAAGTTTGAATTGATTTTGCTTACATATTTTTTTATTTACGTGTCTTACGTTTTCTGAATTTCAAAATCAATTATTACCTGTGATTCTAAACACTATAGTCTGGTTCTTGTATAAAATGGATAAGCTTGATTTACTTTCCTTCAGAGGAACCCTTCTAAAATGCCAACGATAAAACACTTTTTCTTTCTTTTTCCTTTTTATTTAGTATTAAGGTATGGTAAGAACATTTTAAATCAGGGCGATATGTTCACTCGTAATCTACTTAATGCAGGTATTTTACCAGGTACACATGTTAAATGCCGGAAATTCTTCCCTACATCATAGCATTCCTCATAAAATATAGAATGTAGGTAAATTTTCGGCATATATTTTTTCAATAGTTAATGCACTATTATCTGTGTATATCTGTGCATATGTTATTGCGTGTGTGTATTATGAAAACTTATTCTTAGAAATAGATATAGATTTATATGTATGTGTGGATGTTCACTCTTCTATGTTATGCAATTCTGTTTAAAATTCAGAATCAGACAAAACAACTTGTCTTAATGACAAATGCTATGAGAAACAAACGTTTTCTGTTGGCATTTAAACTGCTACAATGTCACGAAGACGATGAAAATTCTATTAATCACAAAGATTTTTCTCTTTAATTTTTTCCAAATGTGTTTTGCATATAATGTAACTGCTGGCAAAGTATAAGAATGACTAAAAAATTCCAGGGCAATTTTTTCAATGTTACTTTAACGTATGCTTTAATTAGAAAAAAAAAACTTCCTGTTTTGTTTGTATTGAAAAAGTATTTATCTTTATTTTTTAATTTCTTTGTGGATGCCGTTAACTTCAATTATTAATTAGTCAGTATAACTTCTGACGAAATTGTGGCCGTTAAAATAGTTGTCAACGATATTTTAAAAGACAGTGAAATCGAAATCTTATATAGAAATGTATATAAAATTTATCAAGTCTCTAATTTTATTAGTTTTTGTTTTATTTTACTTTTTGCAATTTTCAGTTACCTTTAGACAGTAAATATATATTTATATATCTTCTCAGTGACATTAGATTTATTTGATTTAGTTTTTTACTTAAGCCATAATGTCCCAGATTTGTGTTGGCGCTTGTGAGCGTGTGGCTGGTTTAAGAGATAGCGGTTTGGAATGAGACATCGTAGCACCGAGTTCGAATCCCAGCCGGGTTGGGTTTTTTTTTTTGGTTTTTTTTCCAATTACGCGAAATACCTTTGGGAAATGTATAAATCAATTTATGGGTTAAATAGTAGTACGTAGCATCAGCAAAAATCAGAAAAAAAGCATTATTCTAAAACTATATAAAAACGGATGGATAAGTAAAACAAACCAATTAATAGAAAATTCCCAGATTATCGAGTACATTGTCTTTCTTACAAGCTTTCTTTTTTAATATAATTCATGAATAAAAGATTTAACTATAAAAAGAATTTTTAAAAATTTAAATTTTGATACTGAAAATATTTAAAATTAGAACTTTTTTCTGCTAAGTAAGTATTAAACGATTTAAGAGACTAGATAGAATATATAAAGAAATGTGTGATTTCTACTACACAAAGCACAAAATTTATGTTTATAGATGTAATAATATGTTTACGATTTCTTGATTAACTGAGATGCATAAACATCTTTAATTAGAAAAACAAGTACTTTTAGTTGATCATAACTTCCCAGAAAAAAAAAGTTTTGTTTTCTATAAAGTAATGCTTTTCAAGATTTTTTTTGTTCTTGTTGTTTATTTTTGTTTTTTTGTTTTTTTCTTGTTTTTGTTTGTTTGTTTGTTTGTTTGTTTGTTTGTTTGTTTGTTTTTTGTTTTTTTATATATATTGCTTGGTTAGAAGATAAAACAAATACATAAAAAATAGATTCATCAGATCTTAGAAATTATTTAAATTTGCGTAAGACAGGTAACCGAGCAAGGTGACTACAAAACAACCAAATTTATTGTATTTGTAATAATTCACTCCCATTTTTATGTGGCTATCATAATATGACTTGACAATCATTTGAATTTGTTTCAATATTAGATGTAAATTTGGTTTTATATTGAATTGTAAATCCATAAAATCATTTAAGGAAACAGTATGTAATATGTAATCATAAAAAAAAAGCAGTATTATCACACGTGTCAATGCAGAATGCATGCAGTGGCGTAGCTCCGGAAGTCTCGTGTATGGTGAAAGTTATTACTCTGTAACATTAACAACTAGATAACATTTTAAACTCCTACGTAAAATATCATGATTATAGACCTTATCAAAGCATACTTAAGTGTCTAAAAACTATTGGTAAGTTAACTTATGTTTTGAGATTGTATTTTTTTATGACATTTAGCATGTAAAATATTTCGAAATAACAATGGTTAACTGCATGGAATTTCAGATTTCTTACTATAAACTATTCAGAGAATACACACGAGATTAATTTGTAAGCATTAATACACAAAAAGATCTATTTTTTCAATAAAAATCAGGTAGGTATTTTACAGCAAGTGATGAGTTAAAACACGTTTTAAGATAGATAGATAGATAGATAGATAGATAGATAGATAGATAGATAGATAGATAGATAGATAGATAGATAGATGTGCGTCAGGAGATGCGTGTATTAGTATTATTGCATCATTTTAAGAGGCTCCATATATATATATATATGTGTGTGTGTGTGTGTGTGTGTGTGTGTGAGAGAGAGAGAGAGAGAGAGTGAGAGAGAGAGAGAGAGAGAGACAAGGCAAGAGGAAAACTTTAATGACATGTTTATTTTGCAACATTATAATTAACAGAAGCAATAAATATAAAATACAATAATAAAAATAAACAAAAACTGTCCAAAAAAAGTACATTTTTAAATTCAAAACTTTTTTTATTAATATTCTTTCCTATATATATATATATATATATATATATATATATATATATATATATATATAGCATAATGATGATCCACGTATACTGTCTATATAGTTTTATATATATATATATATATATATATATATATATATATATATAGGGAGACAGAGAAACAGACCGAGAAAGAAAGAAAGAAAGAAAGAAATAAAGAAAGAAAGAAAGAAAGAAAAGGCTGTGTCTTTAATAAATACACACAAATACGCATATAAAAGTTTGCGTTTGTGTTAATATTAATCAATATGTATTTGCATGTTTAAAACAGTTCGGAATGTGGCAAATGTATAAATTGATTAAATATTAATAAATGAACAAGTATGTCGAAGTAGAATAAAGCATGTGTGTACCTCGCCAGTCATTCTAAAGACTTTTTCAACAGATGGCAAAGTCTAAACGTACCTTTTATGTCTGCAATGAGGCTGACATTTCCTGGGAAAATGCCGTGGGTCATAGATACATGCATATTTATATAGCTTTACAAGTTGAGACATGCATTGCAAGAACATTCTTGCCTATGCATTATGCATTGTCGAATAACTGCTCCCCTCCCAATTATTATGATGCACACGAATACATTTATAGAAGTCTGTTTCTAAATATAAAACTATCGGTAAATATAAATATATATATTTATAAATGCTTATGAACATATATATATATATATATATATATATATATATATATATATATATATATATATATATATATATATATATATATATATATATATATATATATATATATATATATATAAATATATATATAAATGCTTATGAACATATATATATATATATATATATATATAAATTTAAAATATATCTATCTATCTACCTATCTATTCGTGCGTATATATCTATCCACTAGTATTTTTTTAAAGTTTCATTTCATTCCCTACTCATTTCCTGGTATAAGAAAATACATCACTGTTTTCATAAAATATCATATTTTTCATTCCAACCATCTTCGATTTTTTTCAAAACGCCAAGCGCACATATATAAAAAATACATACGTGATATGTGTGTGTGTGTGTGTGTGTGTGTGTGTGTGTGTGTGTGTGTGTGTGTGTGTGTGTGTGTGTGTGTGTGTGTGTGTGTGTGTTGGTTCTGGCTGGTAAGTAGGTTGTGAAAAGCCCTCATTTGATCAGAAAGGTATTCTCTCCATAATTTCCATGTGTGTTCATTTGATAGATTTTGGGAAGTGGATCGATCTGACGAACTTTTCAACGCCCTTTATATATATATATATATACATATATATATATATAGGGCGTATGTATGAAAATGGCCTGTGAAGAGGCTGAAAGCGCTTGGAAAGTTGGAAATTATGGAACATTTTTACATTCTTTATCTCCAGTAAAAAAATAATATATATATATATATATAAGAATACTGGAAAAATTAAACAAAAAATTAATCAAATCTTCCTTGTCGGCTTTTTTTTTTTTTTTGACGAAACATTTTTAAATAAAAGGTTACTGCCCAAATATGTAATACATATATATATATAATTTTTTTGTACATACTTACATAGATACATATATATGTATATACATATATATATGTTTATATATATATATATATATATATATATATATATATATAATACACACACACACACACACACATACACACATATTGTTTTCCATATCTGATAGATTTCATAATGCGTATTCATAAAATAATCCAATGATTGAAAATCTGCTTAAACACATTTAGAATTCAGTTTCATAAATAGACGCCTACATTCTAGCAAGCGTGTATTATGCAATCAGGAAAAAATAACTCCTGATAAATACACCAATGTAATTATTAAGAATAATAACGGTAGTATTCAACGTTCGTAATTTATTGAAATTTATTTTATACTAATATATATGATAATTATACCTATTGTTCCGTATTTCTATAAAAATAAGATATATGTTATTTTTTCAGTACAATAGATAATGCCTACCAATGCCAACGAGATATTCAAATGTAACTGTTCCTATGAACGACTAATCCTTTTAGGTTTCAATTGTTTTTGTCTCCATTTATTTTACTTATGTCAATGAATTTTATTAATCTTCTTGTATAATTGTTCTTTTTCTTTTATCTTGAGCTGATCCATCTCATCACTTCGCCTTTGGACGGGTCCTGCCTTAAACCGTCGGACTGTTTTTAAGCATTTTTGTATCAGTAGCTGCATCCAGGTAAATATAAAGGAAGTATTCTACCGGAAAAATCAATACTGATATTACTGATTACCCATCACCTCAAGTTCAATAGCAGAAAAAAAAACGTCACCAGGATATGGATGTGACATCAAATGTACTGATGAATATCGAAGCCATATAAAAAGAAAAGTCAAACAGATATTCCGTGGGTCAAACTTGATTAATTATCAGTATTATTTTGTATTTAATAATAAATTAATTATAAACAAGATTTATCAACCAACAACTTAATTTGCGTATTAATAGTTGAAAACATCTTATTTCTTTCGTAAAACCTTTATTTACAGTAGGAGCCATAGAAATGCTAGTCATAGAAAAGTATGCGACTTAAATGCTCCTCTAGGATTATCTATGTGGGGGAACGCGTGCTCATGATCAGAGGGGCATGTTGCTTATGGCCGTCCATGTCAGTATTTGCAATAGCAGCGGTGGCTTTGGATGCAAAGGACTGATCAATCATCCGAGCTATCTACATAGCAGTTCTGTTGGCTGGCATTGCAACCAACTCCAGCGTAAGCATTGGCAGAGAATATAATGCAACACAACCTTGTACACATTTACGCAACACTCGAGAAATAAAAAAACGTAATCAACAATAGAAAATCTATAGCAACGGGATATAGATTCTTTCATCGCAGCTGTGTCACTTACGGACATCTGTATATGCCTACGAGCACTATACAAGTTAAGCAATATCTGGTTTGTTTAGAGTCAATGAGTAACAGAAAATTTCGAGCGTGAAAATAAAAAAAAAACGAGTTCTGATTTCATATCAAGGAAAAGATCACTTTTAACTATTTATGTCATTTACGATAGCCCCGTCGTATAAATTATGGCACTAACGCTGCTATCAGTAATCAATGGAGGAACCAGGTGTAAGAGTTATCGAATCACTAAATTTTGAATATTTTTATTTAATCTTAGCCTATCTCAAAATACTCTGAAGAAAAACAAGGAATTTGGACGAAATTGATTTTACTTAAGAAAAAGTATAGAAAAGGAAGTAATAACTTAGCTACTATATCAAGCGTAGATTTGAACAACAATGGTGGCCACTTTAGCTATTGTAATGCTTGTTTATATACTCTGTACTCATCTACGAACTAGCGTTATTGATGGCAATGAAATAACTTTATTTTAGTGAATATTAAAACCTAGCTTAATCAAAAATTCATAACAGTATATCTAATAATTTTAGCAAATATGTGGAAGAGTATTAATCAAAAAGTTGCAAAATGAAAAAGATAAGCTTATATTTTTTTCTTTTTCTTAGAATTCCAAATGATCAACAAAACGAAAAAGCTACATGCAAAGGCAAGCCCAGTTGCGAGTTGTGAAAATTGTGGCCATTTTTTTTTTCATTGCATGACGTTCGTCCACCTGATTGAACCTTGCTGTTGCAATCGCATGTTTTTTCATACGCTACTGTATTTTTATAAAAGAACAGTCTTTCTTACATTACAAAATGTTTACAGAAAACTGAATATCACACATATACACTGAATAGGTATTTGTTGGTATGTAAGTGTGTACATGTCTACACCACACACACACACACACACACACACACACACACACATATATATATATATATATATATATATATATATATATAGTAAGTCCGTTGGAGGGTTCATAATTTCAACAGCGTTTGTCACATACGGTGAGTAATAGGTGTTAGACATGCTGAGTTGGCAGGGGTGTTGATTCTAGTGTATTCTTTCTCTTAGACTGGTTGCTCTTCCACAGCTGCACAGCACATTCTACCCTACTATTGATTGATAATTGTGGAGGGAAAAGATGGATTCATATTTTTCACAAGTTTATTTGTGCTAATGAACGAAAAACACTTCACCGGAAATCGAACTCGGCTTGTTGATTATATCTCCTCACTGATAACTGTTAACCCTCCATTACATCCACAAGGCAGCATGTTTGTGTAAAATAAAGTTAAGTAATTCATCGTGTCACCTTAACTGTTGAGAATATCTTTAAGTAGAAGATATCAGGCTGGATAACCAAACACACACACACATACGTATATGTGTGTGTGTGTGTGTGCGAGAGAGACAGACAGACAGACAGACTGAGGGGCAGACAGATAGAGAAAGAGAGAAACCTTGTAACTATGAATAAAAAAGTAGTGTATTGTTATATGTTTATATATCTAAACATATTCGTGTATACATAGTAATGAACACATATAGCTATATATACATGTGTATGTATGTGAGCCTGTGTGTGCGCGTCTACAAGTGTATAAATATGTGTGTGCACAACGGAAACACCTATATTGATATTCAGAAATTAAAAAAACTTATTTATTTATTACAGCAAAAACTTAAACCGTAATATTTTTCAATATATACAATAATATATGTATATATATATATATATATATATATATATATATATATATATATATATAAGCAACTATATATGTATGCGTATACGTGTGCAAATATACCTTACAGTGTTTATGCATACACTTGAATCATGTCTATTTACACACATTTCCAATCACAGGCATGTACATGTGTATATATATTTTACACGAGTACATATATATATAGGATGCACCGGTTAAATTGACTGCATTTTATTTATTCTTTTGTTGTTAAACATTATTTACATTGTTCGGACTGTTATCCTTATCTTTATTGCCATATTCACGACGTCTCGGCCCTTGTATTCTCCGGCTTTCTTCATGCGATTGGAATTTCGAATCAAACTCTTTATTTCAATCACTAGGGCATGGCTCATGGAACGAAAACAATATTTCCCAGTGATCGAAATACAGTGTTCGGTTCGAAATTCCAACCACCTGAAGTAGGATGGTGAGTACAACGGTCGAAACATCGAGAATATAACTATGGTAATAAAGATCAGGACAACAATACAATGTGAATAATGTAAATACTACGTCATCTCAGAAATATAGACAAACTTTTTTTTTTGTCTTTTTGTTTTTTGTCTTTTTTTTTGTTGCTGTTTTTTATTTTGTCGACTGCACAGTATAGTAGGGCCAGTTGGGCACTATCTGTGAGAAAGATGCAATTCACTCCACCATGATGCAATTCACTCCACCAAAAATTTGGAAACAGCTTGCTGTACTGCTTGGCATTCACACAAGAAGCTCCAATACGAACATTTCAAAGTGTTTGGGTTTCAATCTAAGGACAGTGTAGCGTATTCGGAAAGAGTTTGATGAGTCTAATGGTGATTACGAAAGTTTTTAGCGTGATCACTAGTGATGGTAGCGTTGTACCTCCATTAATCTTCCCACAGGGCCTCAGACTCAACATGGAGACCTACATCAAGTGCTTTGAGGAGGTAGTGCTGCCCTGAGCCAAGAGAGTGGCTGCTGGAAGACGCTAGGTCTGGCAATAGCAACAGGACTCTACACCATGTCACACAAGCAGAAGATTTCTGCGACTCTATCACCCCTTACATTTGGCCATCGAACGCATCAGACTGCAACTCTCGTGAATATTATGTGCAGGGCTCACTTGAGTGAGAGACCAGCAAAACCCCTTGTTACACCAAAGATAAACTGAAGTCAAAGATTATGGCTGCATTCCCCAACTTAAGTAGAAGAGTTGCAGGTGATTCCGAAGTCATCTGGAGGCCTGGTTGAAGTGAATGGCGATTTTATTAAATAAATTTACTCTTTAGTATTTCACAATATTTTTGTGTAATTTTGGTAAATATATCTTTTAAAATGAGATGTTAGTGTTATTTTTATTTTTGCGATAACTCATCCATATATATATATATATATATATATATATATATATATATATATATATATATATATACTTCTGTTATGTGTATAGACACACACAC